>VMBQ01007681.1:0-43341 GCA_007657795.1 Dreissena rostriformis | reverse complement strand
GGGTCGAAGTGTCAAGGGGTCGAAGTGACCTGCTACCCATTGTCGGACTTTGTAGGGTGGTTCCCGGCCTCATGTACCCGCAAAAAACTTACACAAGTCAGGGACATATACAAACAAATATATTTGTATTGTTGTATATGTCCCTGCACAAGTGCATGACTGTTGTTCATTCGCTGTTTATTTATAAGCCCATCTGCGTTTCTGAGTGGATCTGCCCCTGTTTCACAGTATGAAAAAGGTTAATTTTGAGCTGAAGTAGATATTTTTTCCCGGTTTCCAAGGCATTCGCACAAATGATTACTTTAATCATAAGATACTTGTGCACGTAAGCAAATGAGAACTAAATGTGCAATATCTAGACAATTTACCAAAGCATGCATGACTGATTGCCAAAACAATTCATAATCTAAATTTAATGGATGAACCGGGCATGAATATACCGTAATGAATAGGGATGCAACAGGTTACTTAAACAATAACTGGATAACCTATAATATAAACTGGTTAATTAACCGGTTAACTTGAAAACTAATAAATGTTTAAGTATACGTTCAAACATGTTATTTTGCACGTTCATATACTCTCCTTTTAAAACGAAAGTAATTTATGATAGATTACGTTGGTAACATAAGCGGCCATATCCTGTTCATGATATAAATGTATTATTCATAACACATTTAATTACTTAGATTTTCTTTTTTCCGATCATACATTTGAAAATCCGGAAATGATTCCAATATTGCAGGACCTCGTGTCCGTTAATAAAATTATTGCGAAATTTGAAATTCCATAAGCTTTTTTTCCATAAAAGTATCAATGCAAAAGTTAGATTTTACCGAATTATTAATGAATACTCCGATAATGTAAAACGTTTTTTCATTGCATGGTTTCATTTTTTGAATGACGTAAGTGTATAAACGGTATCCGAAATGTTTGCTGCGTCTTCAAAGCGAATAACAAACTACGTCATCACTATATGAGTACATTCCGCAAAAAGGGAGAGAATCAAAATTGTCAACCACGTGCGTGTTTGGTTCCCGTTTTATCAGATTATTTCGTAAGCAAGATGGGCATAAACAAAGGGCATTTCGACCTTCCCGCGAACGGTCAACATCAATACAGGACGTCCAGGATGAAGACACAAATAAAAAAAAATCTTGGAAATTATGCATGCATAAATGCATGATTTATATTTCGTTGTGAATGAACAATAATGCTTTTTTTATTGATATACTTGTGTAGTTTGGTTATGTGTTATAATTATTAAAATAATATTGAAATTTTGTCAAGAAATCTCATTTATGTCTTTTTTGCCGGAAATCATCAGTCCGGGCCGGCAAAGGATGCATGATTATAGGACCTCCTGGCCGGCAATAAATAATAATAGTGGGAAGGACTGTTTTCTAATGTATATTAGACTTTGCATGTAATGATACTGTAAAGCATATGGGTTAGAAATAAACAAATAAAACATGTTCTTTACTATGGTGTTGTTGTTGTTGTTGTTGTGTATCTAGATTCCTCCGATGACTTTACAAAGTACACAAGACGACGAATTGGCTTGGTAAATAGACGTCTGACACACACGAATTCTCAACACTGGTAATAACAGTAGGTTGAAAGACAACTTTATGGACTTGACTTTTAAACGGCTTATGAAAATATTTACAGTTTCAGAATATAAAAGGAGGAGGATGGCATATCGATTATGAGATCATGGCTTTAAAGCATAGCGGGCGGTCTCGTGCGAGGTTGTAGCATCTTTTGTTGCGTTGTTTTGACAGGAATATGACCTGGTAAGCAGTTCGATCCTATAGATCAGTTCTGTAGGGTCGATCCCCTGGGTGCATATCTTCGGGTTTGTACAGTCCAAAACTAGGTGTGTAAATAGTCCAGGGTCATCAATNCGGTCTTTGTATTTTAGTCTTATGTCTGCTAGAGTTTGGTATATGGCGATAAAATGTCTTCTATCTTCTGGCACACCATTATAATAACTTGCAAATGTTGATTAAAGAGTGCCCTGTTGGATTGACGAGTACTAGTATATGTTTCTGTAAACGGACGAGCATTTAGCTCGGCTATCTTGACATCTGTATTATTTGGACGAGTAGTGCTGTACACTTGATTTGATGACCATTCCCGGGCTTAACGTACACTAGCACTATTTTGTTTTCTTACTATAAAAATTAGTTAAGACTATTAAAAACATCAAACATTTGTAAGCAATCATATCTAATGACATTTGAAAAACATGCAAAAATCTGTTTACAATTCCCTTAAAACGTGGATGGGAACGAGATTTTGATTAAATTAACGTTGTTCCACAACTTGTTTCATATATGCCATCATTCCAATAAATATGTTCCTTACATGTTTTTGATATTTTTTTGCAGACTTAGTAATTAAGATGTTTTTAACAAGGTTAAACAAGGTACGTTACTTTAAATAGTTTCAACGGATACATAATTGCACTGTTTCTTGTAGAAGACTGTCGAGTTTTTTAGGGCTGTAATATTGTTAAACTTTGTGACGGCGAATATGAAATTGGGGACAACTTAAAGTATTTTGATATTAATCTGCCAATTATGTTGCATATTAATTTAAATTATTTTAATAATTGGAATTAGAATGAACAATTTCAGAACGTGTGCTTATAAATACAGCGTACATTTAATATTTTGCTTTAGTAACTTGGTCGGTAAATATAACATCAACAACAACAACACAACAACAACAACGAAGTGTTCCTTTCTGCTTAAATGAAAACGAAGCAATCGTAACAGTATAGTGAAAAGTAACAAACAAAACCGGAAAAAAACAAAGATATAACTTTGATCTTTGCTTCAGAATGAAAAAGTCTTTCAGTCTCGTGAATAAAAATGATGTTATGACAACGTTAATTAAAACAAGAGCATTAATAAACCTAGCCAATCAGAAATAACATTTACATCCGGGCATTTACTTGCTCGAAAAATACCAAGCTCCCTTGATACATATTTCTGATTTTCTGATAGCCTTTTAGAGTTTCATTCAGTAAACTTTTCCTTTAACATTTACTTCAGCAGAAACTTCTCTGTATCTTGCCAATACACTTTCAATGCCGTTGGCGCTATCGTTGTAAGTGAGTAAACAAAACATCAAATAAGCAGACCAGATTCACAATCTATGTATTTTTGATCGCGGGTTAAATAGACGTGTCAATTACCACTATAAGCGATCACTTCACACAGATGAAAAGTCCCCACTCCTCACAGGTGCCAAGTTAAATTTGCGTGATTAAAACAGAACAATACTGCTAATTATCAGTACTTAATCTCTGTTTGTAACAATACAGTTATTTTACATTAGATTTATAATGGCCCTCATGAATATACCGTTGAAATCCGAAGCCGAAGCTAAATTAAGATGATGCATATCGTGCAGTATTGATACGGATATTTGAAGTACGGCCAAAATAGACTTTAACCGATAGCCTAAACGTAGCTGCCGAATGTTAATTAGTGGTCGCTTTCTTGTTTGAGACTCTAATTCGGATTAGTTTATTTTGTTAATATTTGAAATTAATTGTACATTTTTCGTTAAAAATTATGGGGACATGTGAAAAGTAAAATCGCTCTAGAGAACTGACCCATTCTGACGCGTGAAAATGCCTGTACATAATATTGTTTACCTTTTTATGAATCAGCTTAGTAAAAGTCAATTGCTCCCACAGACCAAAATAATAATACTAGTATATACACTTAGAAATAATGCAAATCCATTGAGATTGGCAGTTGAATAATTAAATATTCCCTATATTAACCGTAGTATCAATTTCCTTTCAGAGATTAAAAACACACCAATGTGATCGATTAAAAGATTTGTTACATTATTTGCATTTTAATTAAGTTTATCTCCGAATCACGTTCAGCATTGAAAGCTTACTTTACATAGAATGAGTTGTTTCACATGAACTAAAAAAGCAAACAAACACGTAATTCTTCTAGATATACTAAGATTTCTTGCGTCATGTGGTATTTTTGTTCGCAGTTTGGCTTTAGGCGTGCCGTTAACAAGACATGATTTGTTGTAGTAACTTATCAGATTTCCGTTTTCTCACGAAACGCCTCATACGAGTCATGTACTGTTGCCTCTCCCATCAGCAGTGGATCCGCTTATGTTAGACACGTTAATCGGAGTACAATATAAATACAATATAATATACACGCTCATATGTGTATTTTTCATATAATAATTAATATTCGTTATCATACTTAGTTAAACGTGTGTATTTCAAAAGTATTCGGCAAGTTCTTTTATTTAAATATCAAACGCTAAGTTTATCCTCTTTTTTTAAAGATTACGTCAACAGTGCAAGTACAGTACAGACGCGGAAAAAAGGTTGTTTGTTTCCACTTACATCTCAAAAAGGGGTAGGTAGTTGTTTTTTTTATATACTTTTAACTTTTTCAAGATTATATATATTATATGCGCCACTTATATAAGGGATATTTAACAAAACTGAAATCTCGAAAATATCTTTTCACAATTTATTATTTATAAACGTTAATTTATATTTATACGTTAATTTCGCAAATATGTTTGAATGTAGCAAACTGACCGGAAACTCAACCTGGAATTAAAACACACACAAATACACTTGAATGTTTATCGAGTATCAACGTTTACCTATACTCATATTTTATATAAGTAAGGGATCCCATATTTTATATAAGTAAGGGATCCCAATGCGCGTCTATAAATAACACAAGTGTTTGGGATTTGTTAAAACTAGTTCATTTATAATATGTTAACTTTTCGGTTATAACTAAATATATCTGATATTGAAAACTGAAATAACGTAAAAATCGAGGACAGCATTGTCAGTAGAAACTGCAATTTGCAAGATATGGTTTGTCAACAGCTGTTTTTCATGTTGGATGATGATATCAAGGGCATCACATTTGCATGTTACGACGACAAATGTGACGGTTTATATGCAGGATGATGTGAGGAAAAAAGAATGATGCTTTTACATGGACCGCAGCAGTAGACACGTTCCTTCATGAATCATGTTCATATGATGCTGTAGAACGGTAAGGTTTATATTTTATTTGTTATTGCGAATAAAAACTGACGGAATAAGATTGTTATATTTTTTCCGCTTTTCGTTTGTTTGTATGTGCTTGTGTAACCTTCTCCCAAAATAAGATACATTGACTATCAGGCTTGTATTATATAAAGTAAATATTTGTAGTGTATGAAGTAAATGTATTTATTTATGTTATAAATCGATAAGTCGTCAATTATTTGTCTTCTGCAAGAGGTGAACGCCAGGGTAAAAATCTTTCAACGACCATGTTTTCTCTTTTTCTGACCTTTCTGGAAAAGTATTTAATGGAAAATAACAATGATAGTTTAATTGTCTCCGAGGAACACTTATTAGAAATGTATTGTTCTGAACTATCTGGACAAGTATTTAATGGGATATAACACTGGCGCCGGAAGTTTAAATGTTTCCGAGGAACACTTACAAATGTATTTAAAAGTGATAGTTATATTTTACGCAAACGATACAGTTTCATTCGCGATTTCCTCAGAAAATCTAACATTTTTAATAATACTTTCAACGATTGTTGAACACTTTGGAAACTTGACCTTAATATTGATACAACATAGTTTATGGGGTTTTGTGATCTATTTCAATATAATATTCAATATAAATATTATTATGAATACATATTAAAGTTGGAGACACATCTTATACCTTGGTGCTGGTTTTTCAAAAAAAAATAAAAATAGAAATGTTCCACCAGTTAAAAAGCATATTGCAGAACACGCGCGAAAAGGTCTTTTTAGTCTATATACCTATATAGAAAGATTAGAAACTTGGATTTACATATGGATTGTCAACTGAGACTATTTGATAATTTTACCTTATTTAACTTGAATTAGAAAATATGGGACTATTCGGGTGAACAGGTACATATTTTAGAAAAAAGTGCATACTGACTTTATGAGACATATTTTCCATGTAGTACTGCTCACATTATGCTCTATGGCGATCTTGGTAAATACCCTGTATGCATAACTACTAGACATCACACACTTTAGTTCTGACATATCTTAATTTTGAACAATTATAAATGATGTTTAGGTTAAGGTTTTCAGAGGTAACTCAAAAATACCATAGCAGTCTATTCTTGATGAATCGGGTTTTAGGCAAAGTTTGGATAAACCATAGATTCGTTGTTTTAGAGAATTTTTATTGCTTAGAAGTGAAAACTGCCGTAAAGACTTGCATAAGCAGAACAGGCTTAGTAAAGTTTTTGAAAAAAAAGTCTTAATTATCGTATATACAAAACTGAATACAAAACTGAAGGAGCATTATCTCGAAAGTCTTTTTTTTTCATTTATTTTTCCATGTTTGTCATTTACCTTGACACCAGTTATATTTGCATACATACACATGGGTGATATAACATACACGATACAATCATTCAGAATTATTTTAAGTAGTACATAAGTCTATAACATATAATACAGTGCAATCATTCATAAAAGTTTACAACAATTATTGAGTTACGCACGCACGCACGCACACACACGCGCACATACACACACACGAACAAACGCACGCACACACCATCCCTACCGTCTGTGTCAAATTTCATGAACTACAGCAGTAAGGCAATACCGGTAAATAGATTATTAGAAATATGCATACACAGAAGACATTGTTTACAATCTTAACTGGGATCACATCATCTTACTAAAAAAACAATAATACTACAATATTTAATCACACACATACGACCATACAGTATCAAACTCGACCTTAAGAATCAATAACTTACAGGGACTTGTTCACAGATTTCGGCATGTTTTGAAGTTTGTGATTAAATGCTTTGAATTGATAAATGTAAACAACAGAACTAAAGAGCTCCAGTATAAAACAAAAATGACATTAAAGAAAGAAAATAAAGTTACAAAAATAAGTTAACCGCACCTGGGATCGAACCACTGACCTTTGTATCACGAACCCACTGTGATGATACTGATAACAAACATATCGGGTTATGATAATAGCGATACGGTGTTGCTATAAATATAACCTCGGTTTAATAAACTGCCGCAACACCCCTTAAACCATTATTGAAAAAGAAGAAAGTTGCTATTATTCTTAAAATAGAAAGTTGCTGTCACTCGTTCAATGCAGCTGTATCGAATTTGCATGCACCCTTTCAGTATTTTTATCAGCCACCTTGATGTATTGCTTCACAAATTACCAGATAACCCGTTAGTTTTGAAACATGAAACCCAGGCTATTTTGATAACGGTTTTAAAATTTGAATGTTTAGCCATGATGCGATCCGTTGTATTTGGCATGAATATACAGACTACGCATATCGTTATTTAACCGAATATGACATTGGTACAAGGTGAGATTTTGTTCGGATAGTTTTGGGGTGTTTAAAAGGTCAGTTTTCAAGAGCTAAATATGATTTTTTTTTTATTAACAACTGTTTGTTATTCAAGTATTTATTATACAGACAACAATTTTACTGAATTCTGTTGAAGTTAAACCTTATTCAGATGTGTATATCATGTTTTTAAATGTACTTAATTATTTTGTTTTTGAATGTGATCTTTAACTCTGATGTTGATGATGCATCCATCTTTCAAATTATATCTACCATGAAATGCACTATGGCGTTCACCAAAAAAATGAACGCCTATATTCAAAAGTATATATAAAAATTGAACCACGATATTATGGTGCAAAAATTACAGTAGTGTTCATAATTTGTTTTATTTTTAGAGTGAATATTGAAGGTTTGTTTATACCATATAGTTTAGTCGCTTAGTCAAACAAATGCATACATATTAATAACAAAACGTATGCAACATATATATAATGAACAATCGATGCAAGTTAAACATCAAATTACGAAGGAATCATCAGCAGTAAAAACAGTATTAAAACTGGCGAAGAAGGGTACTAACACATATTGGCCAAATACAAGTGATACAAAATACAAGCTTTTCTAAAACTTCGATCATCAGTGTTTTTCCGCTACCCAACCCGTCAAACACAATATTTATTGAGTTTAACTTTTTTAAACTATGTTTGGATTTGCANTTATTTTTAGAGTGAATATTGAAGGTTTGTTTATACCATATAGTTTAGTCGCTTAGTCAAACAAATGCATACATATTTATAACAAAACGTATGGAACATATATATAATGAACAATCGATGCAAGTTAAACATCAAATTACGAAGGAATCATCAGCAGTAAAAACAGTATTAAAACTGGTGAAGAAGGGTACTAACACATATTGGCCAAATGCAAGTGATACAAAATACAAGCTCTTCTAAAACTTCGATCATCAGTGTTTTTCCGCTCTCTTACCCGTCAAACACAATATTTATTGAGTTTAACTTTTTAAAACTATGTTTGGATTTGCATATAAAGAGTTAGTAAACAATATTCGTGCAAGGACTATGCTCTTTCTGAAGATCTTTAAAATGTTCTTGGATTCGTAAAATAGTTTTTGGAAATGGTAAATGGATAAGTATTGCGCAAATAATGATATCCATTGATAAATAATATAACTGTAGTCTACATAAATCTGAAAATTCAATCAATATAACACAATTTGTTGAAAGGCACTTTAAAATCATGTTTTGAGGTCTGCAATGAGGAACAATTCAACACAAAATAATTATACAAATTCCATTTTTGATAACCTGAATATTATAATTTATATCAAAAGGATATTTTTCAAATCTTTGTTTGAAACAGGTGTTCAATTCACTGTGGATTTGGTCAGCAACAAAGAACAACGTAACTTTTATAGCTATTAAGACTTCTGTAAACGGTTTAAGTTCCATCCAAATTACTTGTTTATATAGGTACTATTAATAGTTAAAACAATATGTAAAACTCTGTAGCCCGGTTGAATTTGATTGATAAACGATTGTTCAAGTATCGTAAAGGTCTATGTAAGAAAATAACAATAGGAACTCGGCTTATGTATAATGTTAAAAAACGGAATGACATCTTTCGTTTCCAGTTTGTGTATTGAAATGGTGGACCATTTTAATAATATCAATATCATAGGTTTTTTTGTACTACCAAAGATTCAATTTACATTGGTAACAATACATAATTATACAAATAATTCTAGGTACCAATTGATTCTTATTTAAAATCCATTACATAAAATTCTTTCAACTGGTATTTTTGTCAAAATAGGTGCGAAACAATTTAGCATATTTTTGGGAATGTAATGAGGTTCAAAGATTAATAACAGACCCATATGGTTATTTGTTAGTATCGCTGATCTTATGAACCCATATTTTTAATGCCCCCTTCTTCGAAGAAGAGGGGGTATATTGTTTTCGGACTGTCTGTATGTCATTCTGTCCCAAAACTTTAACCTTGGTTAAAGTTTGATAACTTTTGCAATATTGAAGATAGCAACTTCATATTTGGCATGCATGTGTTTCTCATGGAGCTGCACATTTTGAGTGGTTAAAAGGTCAAGGTCATCTTTCAAGGTCAAAGGTCAAATATCATTGTATGTTTCTGTACCAAAACTTTAACCTTGGTTAAAGTTTGGTCATAACTTTTGGAATATTGAAAATAGCAACTTGATATTTGGCATGCATGTGTATCTCATGGAGCTGAACATTTTGAGTGGTGAAAGGTCAAGGCCATCCTTCAAGGTCAAAGGTGGAAAAAAGGCGCAGTAGAGGGCATTGTGTTTCTGACAAACACAGCTCTTGTTTACATTTGGTTATACTAATCAAAATTAATCATCATACTTTAGTTTTCTTTTCACTTAATTGTTCACATATAAATTATAATTTTAAAACAGAATAATACATGGATCAAATAAGGGAAAGGCATATAATGAAAAAATGAAATAAATAACTTAAATACTTCAATTGATAACAATACATGTGGCATATAGACCTATCCCGGAAAAGCACGAGTTTAGAAAAAAACCACTAATTACCCCGGTACAAATAACTCTGGTCCACTATATCAACCAATGATAGCTTACTTTAAATCCTAACGGTTGATACGGTGTGTGATTTTGAAAGGATTATAAATGGGTCAGCTTTATTTGTACCAGCAGATAAATGGTTTTTTCCAAAAAATGTTTTTTCCGGGATACGTATATTGTTACCTCTTTTTTGTTTCAACAAAAATACTGTGCTAGTAGGTGACTGTTGATAGCAAAGTTGTTGTTCGTAAAACGAAATGTTTATACATATACATTATGTAACAAATATTGATTTTGTGACACATTTGGTAGCAGTATACTTATATACATAAAACATCGTTTACTAATACACGGATTTAATTTACTTGCGTACAGTATGGAGCGGGGTTTACTTGCGTACGGTATGGTGTCCTCGAATAGCACACACCCATTGACGAATACAAAAAAAATATATGGAACGAAGAAAGTTTTAAATTAGAAATTACGAACATTGTCAAATTCAATAGACATATTCAGAACTAGTTTCTTTGTACAAACATCATTTTATTTTTATTTGTATTTCGTCACATTCATATTTAAAAAATACCAAACATTGACAAAAGATTTGAGGTCACGTTAATTTTTATCACAATGCATAATCCCGTAGATTTAGGTCATTTTTGTGTTCCCTATTATTATTAAGGGAATAACCAGATTTCGCTAATTTCCAACCAAAGAACAACTATTTGCGTTTAATTTTCTGTGCTGAATAATTACGTCAAGACACCTAGATCAACTGTGATCTCAGATAAACATATCAACATAACTGTTTCACTAGTAAATTTTGATCTTGAAACAAATATAAGCAACTCTATAGGACTGTTCATCTATGGACAATAGTAACCCTTTAAAATCGTAACTACGTAAGGGTTATATATAGATATTTTGGAATCCCATTCCAAAAATACCAGTCCGCTATTTAGTTCAATATTTGTCATCCAATCGGCGGAACTAGAGTTAAAACCACATTTGAAGATTGTTTTAAATCAATATTTTCTATAGAAATCTTGACCTATTCTATAGTTTTAAAAAGGAATATGCTTATCAAGTTTGCATTGAGTCAGGAATGTTTTATCGCGCAAGAGATCTGTAACTTTATTGTGCACGCACTGAGAGACAATATCATCACTTTGTGGATGATTGCACATAGACCAACTGAAACAATATTGCCTGTATACTTGTAACGCTATATAGCTCGCGAACATTATTGCTGATAATAAATACGAAGGACTACCAAACTTTGACGTTTACGTTTTTGTCTCTGTTAATTATAAAAGGTAACGTGGCAGCATGTAAACAAACATTGGTTTAATTCAATGAATTACTGTATTTATATAGAAGGTGGTGGCTCTATTTTTAGTAGATTTGAATATTTTATGTTCACTAAAATATGTGACTGAGAGATCAAATATGTTTAAATTGAACATATTTCCAGATTCAAATTGTCGTCTTGAAAATCAAAACTACAATTTTTAAGGGACTTGTTCAAACTTTGGAAAAATGAAGATTTTCAAATAATTGTCATAGATTAAAAAATGTATATATTATGTTTAAAGTAGCGAAATAACACTCCTGACTAAGAAAACTGTTAGAAATATTGATTCATTAATGTAAAATCATCATTCGAAAACCGTAAAATAATAAAGCATTCGCTTATAAATATTCACTGAAAATCCAGCGTGTCGCAGTCGTAGCGCATTAGCGTTTGCTTTGAGATCTATCATATTATTTCACAATTCCGTTTCTAACTCATTACCTGGATCGCAAATATTGCTTGTAAATGGAAGCCAATCCCGCAACCGATAGGTCATGTTTTGTGTTCCCTATTACAATTAAGAGAATAACCAGTTTTTGCTGATTGCCAAATCACAACTATTGACGTTTAATTTTCCATGCTGAATAATTACTTCAAGACACCCAGATCAACTATGATCCCATAAAAACAAAGTAGCATTAATATTCACCAATACATTTTGATCTTTAAACTAATATAGGCAACTATATATGTTTATCTTTTCACAACAGTCACCCTTTAAAATAGCACGTTAGGGTTATATATAGAAATTTTGGAATCCCCTTCCTTTCAAAAAACTATTTAGTTCTATATTTGTCAACCAATTGGCGGAACTTGATTTAAAACCACATTTGAAGAATGTTTCAAATCAATATTTTCTATAGAAATCTGGACCTAACCTATAGAAAAGCCAGCGTGGCGCAGTGGTAGTGCATTAGCGCTTGCATTCAGATACGTCATATTATTTTACAATCCGTTTAATCATAACCTGGATCCCGAATATGGCTTGTACGTGGAAGCCTATCCTGCAATCGATGTAATAAGGAAAATGATTTCAAGGAAAAAACATGATATGTCTTCGCTAACTATAGACCTTGGGGAAAGAATAACCTAGACATAACACTATACTATCGGTTTGATTTGCACTACACACCGTACATATATAGTAAAATTATACAGAATGGATTGCATTTCTTAGTTTGCATTTACGTGTAATCATCGTTGAATAAAATAGAAATGTTTTTATAGTGCTTACTATAAAAAATGTATATTTAATTTCAAATCAACTCCTTTAAAAGGGTTTTCATTCAAAGAAAAGCTAAGTGACTTCAAGGCTTCCAATATAATGGACGGATACTAATTGAGCGGTTAAACAAAACGTGAGTAGACTTTTAAATAACGAACTCAATAAATCAAAATTAAATTCTCACAAATTTGAATTGTCGATCGAAGTCGTTGTAACACATCTATTTATAGAACAGTTCCTAAGATTTTAAAACTGCTGATCTCACAAGCTGTTCAAACTAAAGATCACCATATATATTCTTGTCTGCGACCCAAGACTCTGGTCTTTTAATTATTTATTCGACGTGTCATGATGTATTCTATTGTCTCATTGTGGTAGCTTTGTCCCGATAAATTTATTTATTTACATTTAAGGTCAATTAGCACATACAAACATATGACTCATGAGACATAAAATAATGGCCATATATTGGTGAGCATTTGCCCGAAATGTCAATAACATTGTCACTGTTGTATTACATATGGAATCATAATATAAGCATCGCAAGGGCATACTCCGCAATAAGGCGGTAACATTTGTGCCATTTGTTGGCATTTTCCCGAGAGTTCATCATTAGTTAACACTATGTGAACCCAGTACCGACATGCCCGTATGTTAAGTTCTAATGAATGTGAGGTAAGACACATTGGTATAATTGGTAGGCATTTCCCCGGCATGCTTATATCATCTCGCCCTATGTATTACTTTTGGAACCGTGTTCGGACATGTCACTGAGTGATGCCTTTAGCGTATTTATCTGTCCACAGTTAATTTAACCCAGTATTATATTCAGATCACGTAATAATGATTTACAAATCTGCAAATCCCATCAAAAATGCCATAAACAGAAACTCAAATACACCAACACTAAAAAGTATTTGCTATATACTCCAACCCTTATTAATATACCATCTATACTGCTGGACGCGAAAACTACCAGTGACAAGCAGTGGAGATTTCCATCTGCTGGCAAAGGCTGAGTCCTACTGTGATGACGTGGAATGATTGATACACTATCAACAACTAAATATATAAACTTTATCAGAGTAACCATATAATTTGAAATATATATGTAAATGTGTTTCAGGACATCATGGGGATAGATCCACAAACATATCGTCGTCGAATAGGGGCGTTTGTTCATCATGAGTTCGTTCCCATCAAAAGCAAAAAGCAATGTGCAATCAAAACGTCTACTCATCCCTCGTGTGTGCGGATCAGTTTTCCTGCTGCATCGCTGATGTTCCTTTTTTGTATTTCGTTGGCGGACAGGCATTGGTTAGTGATTTGCATTTGTATGTTTAGCAATCGGACTGAGCTATTGTATCGGATATATATGTTTTATAGAGTATCTGTTGTTATGTTTTGTGGATGAAACCTATTTACGATATTTCTTACACATAGTTTGTTTGACAAATGTCTGTAGATACATCGCTAACTTTATAGTTTAATACCGTTTTAGATGGACCATTTTTCTGTGTATAATACTTATCGTTTTACTAGAATTCCGATACGTAAGACGCTTGGACACTAACATCGGTAATATACAATTCGCGCGTCACATTTTGGCGTTCATGTTTTCATTTTCTGTCTGCATGCGATCATTTGATTGAAATAGTTGTATACGCGCATTGCGTGTGTTTTTATTTGTGGTACAAGCGAGACGTGCGGCAAACCATCAAATCAGTTTTAATCCCCCAACGCCTCGCATTGAAAGTTCCAAACCGAGGATCACAGTTTAATAATGTTATTATACCCCCATTACCATTGGTAATGGGGGCTGTATAAGAGTCACTTTGTCGGTCTGTCCATCGGTCGGTCTGTCTGTCTGTCTGTCTGTCTGTATGTCCTGAAATTTCATTCGATCTTCACCAAACTTGGTCACAAGTTGTATCTCGATGATGTCTACGTCAAGTTCGAATATGGGTAATGCCGGGTCAAAAACTAGGTCACGGGGTCACGTATTGCTTTTTAAACCGAAAGTTTGTCCTGACCATAACTATGCCATTAAGTGTTAGGTTTTTAAATCATTTGGTACATTTGTTCACCATCATTGGACGGTGTGTCGCGCGAAAGAATTACGTCGATATCTTCAAGGTCAAGGTCACACTTTGAGTTCAAAGGTCAAATGTTTTTTGCGGATCATAACTATGTCGTTCATCGTGATATTGTAAAATCATTTGGCACATGTGTTCACCATCATTGGACGGTGTGTTGCGCGTAAGAATTACGTCCATATCTCTACGGTCAAGATCACACTTTGAGTTGAAAGGTCAAAAATTTCCATAAATGAGCTTGTCCGGGCCATAACTATGTCGTTCATTGTGATATTGTAAATCATTTGGCACATTCGTTCACCATCATTGGACGGTGTGTCGCGCGAAAGAATTATGTCGATATCTCCAAGGTCAAGGCTACACTTTGAGTTAAAAGGTCAAAATGGCCATACATAAGCTTGTCCTGGCCATAACTATGTCGTTCATTGTGAAATTTTGAAATCATTTGGCACATTTGTTCACCATCATTGGACGGTGTGTCGCGCGAAAGAATTACGTCGATATCTCTAAGGTCAATGCCACACTTTAAGTTCAAAGGTCAAAACTGGCCATACATGAGCTTGTCCGGGCCATAACAATGTTGTTCATTGTGAGATTTAAAAATCTTTTGGCACATTTGTTCACCATCATTGGACGGTTTGTCGCGCGAAAGAATTACGTCGATATCTCCAACGTCAAGGTTTAAGTTCAAAGGTCAAAAATGGCCATAAATAATCTTGTCCGGGCCATAACTATGTCATTCATTGTGAGATTTTAAAATTACTCGGTACATTTGTTCACAATAATTGGACGGTGTGTCACGCGAAAGAGTTATGTCGATATCTCCAAGGTCAAGGTTACACTCGGAGTTTAAAAGTCAAATATGGCCATAAATGAGCTTGTCCGGGCAATAACTATGTCATTCATTTTGAGATTTTAAAATGACTCCGAACATTAATTGTGTTCACAGTCATTGAACGGCGTGTCATGCGAAAGAATTCAAGAGTTCAAAGGTCGAAATGGCCATAAATGATAATGGCATAATAATTCTTAAAAATTGCCATAAATTTGCTTCTCTTGTTTTGTGAGACAGCATGCAAAATATTCTTTGTCAATGCAGCATGTGGGGTAAAATGTGACAACGCTCTAGTTTTAATAGTTGTTGTTCTTTTATAAAAGTAGTAGATAAGAACAAAAATTTCTCTCCTGATATAGTTTCGTGGGATTTATTATTCGCTCTATTGAAACATTTACACAATTACATTTAATCGAATTTAATTTCAGCTATTTAACCAACGAACACATCGGATTCGAAAAACATCCAAGATGCTTGGTTAATACTGTTGCGTTGACAGAGCCTCCGATGCAAATAGTATTTTCGGAAGACTACTTAATTGTGTTACTGGTTGATATTTCTATCAAAACTTTCGACAGTTTACCAAATGTGTGTCTGGGTATAAAAGGTGACGATATCCTGTACCAAACTCGAACAAGAGTAAACAGTCATATTCGATGGCTAGCTTATTATCGAAAGTGTAAGGTACTTACGAAAACATCGTGTCGTCATTGTCATACATGTGCATCAACAGTTGTGATATCACTTGCCCTGAACATTCAAAGCGTCATAAATACCACAACCGAGTTTCAATACTCTGACATGTTCACAAGCTTGGATTCCCTCCGAAAGCTTAGTGCAGCGGCTTGGACGGCTATGCGCTTGTTGCTTATATTATCTGGAATAGAGCCAAATCCTGGACCTGTCAACAATGCTGATGGAGGTTAGTCAACATTTTAATGGATGTAGTTATTTTATTCCAAAAGCACTGGAAATAGTATTGTTCGATTATTGAATTGTTGACCATTAATTACCATGTTACGGTTTTCTATCTGTATTTCAGCCGGTTACCCTGCATTCGACGACTGGGTACGAAAGTCAGTCTTTAATCTAAACGTTGACCGAGCAATGGAAGCAAATATTTGGAACAAGAACTCATCAGAAGCTAGATACACCAGTTTAAGAAGGATATTGGTGACTATTGGAAGAAGTTGTGGAAATAACAATGCCTGCATATACATCCACAACAGAAAGATGTTTCTTATATTCTCATCAAAACTACTTCCGAAAATAGACGTCATACAGGCAAACGAACCATTACCACAATCATTTTTCGTATATCTGAATGACTATGGGAAAATTACACTTTGTCGCATATCTCCAGACCTCAGTTCTTTTCTCACACCTGTCAATAAATTCATAACAAGTGGGACAGTTACTTGCCTAGATTATAGTGATTTTCAACCCCCAGTATCTTTGGTTCAAAGCAATAAATCTAAAGTATTGAACATAACAGAGGACGATTTCCATTTGACAGGTTTCAGTTATGAAATGCATAGTTTGCAAATCTTTACCCATGAAAAAGAAGAAAACTCAAACCCCGCATATCCAATTGAAGATGAGGAACACAGCACCATACCCGTTCAAGCTGTTGATGATGTGGATGGGTTTAACTCATTTGTAACTACGTCGTCAAGCTTGAGCGAACTTCCTATTCCATGGAGTTACCAATCACATACACAAAGTCCTCCACAGGTACAAGATTATGAAGAAAACATCACTCCATTTCAATTACACGAGTCAGTTAATGTTGCAAGGACAGAACTAGACATACCAGAACGACATGATCAGTCGGGAATCCGGTGCAATAGTTCAAATCCTGAATTATCGAATACACGTAGGTGGCGGGGCGAAGCAACGGATTATACGGTAAGAAATAATAAACGATTTTCTAGTATAAAATGTACAGATAAGCTTATGGAATAGTTTGGTAACACTTTTTTGAGTTCAAACTATAATAAAAGTAATTCACTATACCTGTGCGTGTGATTTATTTACTTCTGTGTAGCTCAATCGGAAGGAGACCAATTGTCATTGCTAAAACGAATTCAAACGATAAAAATTTAGGAAGGAATGGGACAGCATATTGTTTGAAACATTCGTCCGCGCATTTAGTTGAAATTGTGATACTCCTGAACAAGTTTCAGGAGAAAAGTTATTGTTAACACCAGCTAGTCTTTTATTTAAGACAAATGACCAACTGCCTATCAAATGCATGAAAAGTAAATACAATTTGGGATAAGAAATAACTTGAAAGCTATGTCTGGACTATTTTTCTTAAAATCGTCCATCAAGTATATACTATTACTGATGGAAATGGAAACGTAGTATTAATAGTGTAATTGTGTTCCGTGAAAGTACTCCCATTAATATGAAATTTAAGAATTTAAGAAGTTGTCAAAGTCACTAATCTAGTACACTTTGTGTTGAAATATTACGATCCTAAACACCAGTTGATATTACAATATTGATTTGACTTCTAGTATTGATATATTGGTATATAGAGGTATTAAACTTGTGTTTTATGATATATTTTTTTATTTTTTTTTAATAAATAATATATTTAATAATCTATTTCGCTTTATTAGCTTACGTGAGCACGAGGTCGCCGTGGCGTAGTGGATATGTTGTCCGTCTAGCGACCAGGAGGTCGTGGGTTCTATTCCCACTGTGGGGACGTTCTTTCGATCTCCCAAAAGACACCAAGTACTGGTTCTACCCAGGTAACGGACTTGAGAGCGTTTCAATAAGCTTTAGATGCAATCGAGCTAAAAATAAAGAGGTTTAAATTGTCTTGTTAGTATATGTCACAGACACTGATGACCTCTCAATAAATGTTTGGACCAAGACAAATCCACTATAAAGTGTACAGTAGACAAAACGACAAAGTGTCATGACTCATCCGAAACTTGTCGCAGTCACTATTCCTTTCTTTACTGTCATATACACATTCAACAGTGAGATTTTAGCGAGATTAACTCAGTAGTTAAAGAGTGGTTTAATACACACACTCTGGGGACTATATATTATTTACGTCAAAAAAAGACAAACGGCCATATTTCTGACAAAACTCGTCTTGTCCGTAATGCCTTTTTTACGATCATCGACACCTATTATCTCAAGAGGAGTTAGCAATATAAAAGTGGAAAAACAGACAAAGGGCCATAATTCTGCCAAAAATTGTCGCAGCCAAAATTATTTCTTTAAAACAGTTACACATAAAGTAAAAGTTTGAGCGAGATCCACATATTAATTAAAAAGGAGTTGAATACACAATTTTCAGGTGGCTATATATTAAATTTAAAAAAAAAACACAACCATGGCATTACCTAACGATGATCTACACATTAACGTCATCCAACTGTTAAGTTTGAATGCGATCCATCATACGGGTTAAATAGCATTTCATAACTGACGTACGGACGTACGAATGGACGGCCATGTGCATGTTGAATATTTCCTTCTTCGTGGGGGCATAACATTAACATAATTATGTTATTGGGTTAACTTCTTTATTATGGTTTGGGTCAGCAAATAACTGTAAAACATACCCATGTTTGCATTTCCTTTTCTTCTCATTCTCCATTGTTTTAAATGACCCATGATACACGTAAACCTTTACTTAATACTATTATAGTGGGTGACACGTATTTCTCTTAAATATGTATACTTATTTGGTCATTTCTAAGATTAAACCATTTGTTTCATTTATTTGATATGTTCTTCAAAGTAAGATGGTTTGACAACAAATGTCAGAATATTTTAGCACAAACTGTGACATTTTGTAGTTTTGCTACTTTATTGGAGAAGCTTATGTCTTGATATGACATTGTCAATATGTTCTGATATGATATTGAAAATATAAAAGCCATGTTTGAATATGGGTCAAGTGGTTAAACATTAGGTCACTAGGTCAAGTTTCCACAAGTAGTGTACTCAGTAAAGTGATTTTGGGACATCATGGCCCACGTGTTTTAATTTATTTAAATATAATCACAATGATTGAATGTCTTAAAACTGTTTCGCAATTTATAACTCAGTTTCATTATTTTGTCATACAATGTTAAACATAGCTCTTACATGTATACATGTAACTATTACTGCAAGCAATGTTTCGCAAAATGTAAGATTAATTGGTTCTTAATTAATAGAGAAATCATAGAAAATGTTTTTTTTTATGTGAGATGGATTTGTTCTTTCGATTGACGCACACTTAACATAAACGATCACGTGACACTGACACTGTGTAAACGTTCATGTTTATATTGGTCTGATTGGTAGTGTTTGATGAAACTTGTTTTATTCAGACTGCAAAATATTCTCGCTATGCAGCAGTCGAAGATAGGACGGGATCCTTTCGAAACTGGCCAAGTACACGACCGACAATACCAGCTTTGTGTCAGAGTGGGTTTTTCTATACAGGTATACAAAAACACAAGTTTATTTTGTTATAGATTTACCGTTTAAGTAATCGTTGTAAAACCATTTTATATTGCATGTTGGATTATTTTTTTCCTTTTATATATGAACTTTAAAATACGCTGAAAAACGTATAACACGAGATCATTTCTATTACATGTTATTTATTGATAACACGACATATTTTGTGTTTCTTGTACACGGACAACATTGATAAATTTGAGTTTGACCTGGAACTGAGTTAATCTATGCTTGTTGTAATAACGAATTATTTTGTGTGTTTAGTTGAGTTTCTGCTTGAAGCTCTGATTTAAATATTGGATTTTGTTTGTACATATACATTTGTTGCAAATGTCCAAGTGAAGTATATGATACAAGATTTTTGTACAGATCAAACGCATTTGCTGAGTGATTCTACAGAGTGCTTGCTATAATACATGTTTACTGAGACGTACTTACAGATTGTTTAGGTTTATTACAACATGGTTTTACTTGTCTTAACGTGACCAACTTAAGTGACTAAACTTAAAAGCTCAAGTTTGTCGCATATAAAGCATAAAAATAGAAGATATGTGTGCTCGCCTTCTCTATATCTAACCAGCTCTTTCAAAGGTCCAATACGCAACCGTTCTGCCGTTCTGTATGCAATATAATTGACTGCTTGTTTTTTGCATAATGTTAGTCGTGCCTGCAAAGGTATACACAATAAAAATACTCAAGCATATTCCATAACACAGTTTTAGTTAGATACTCCTTTTTTACCAAAACAGTATGCACATGATTTTGTTTTCCTTTTTAAATACTTTAATTTTCATGTAATGTGTGACTCAACGTATGTAATTCACATATTCCGTAAAAAGACTGAGTAAGTACAATGTACAATACCGATATCGAAACAAAAGAAGTTTTTTTTTAATTTGAACGATATTTGTCAATTAATAGGTGATACTAATCACTGGTTTCATGACATGTATTCAATACCACCTAACATTATTGCGAATCATCTTAAACGATAGTCGCTGAGCATGCATACCTTTAAATAATGCAAATGGTAAAATAGATGTCGTTTGGGGGTAATTTTTGATTTGTATTTTCAAAGGATGATGCGTACTCAATATCTGGAAAATAATAATAAGTCGTATGCATTTTAATACATTTCTCCATTTGTAGGTAACGATGACTTGGTCAGATGTTTCTGCTGTGGTATTGGTCTTAGAGACTTCTCCGACACCGATGATCCACTACAAGAACATGTCCGGCACTCTAGAAACTGTCCTTACCTCTCAGTATTGTTGGGAGGCCCAGACGGAGTGGAACGATACCATGTGCGCTTAAACCTATCTTACCGCTTGACCTTATACATGATCTAATGTACTTACTCCGATATTCGCTTGATTGTAAAAATCCCACTAATTTGGGGGTAACACTTATCTGAACCATTTTAAAGCATTTGAATATCACATAACAGATGATATTGATTTTATGATTTCAATAAAACTATCATTGGTACAGAAAATAGGTCAGTGGTCTTTGTACGGATTATATGTGTATTTTGTCTTTAAGTGTGCAGATCTCGATTATAATTTTTGAACATGTTCATTTGTAAAGCCAGACTTTTGTTATATTTAAATATAATATTCATGGCACGTTTTATAATTTTTTTAAGATATTGTATTGTGTGTTGGATCGCACAGCAGAGTTTGAACGATTTTCGCTAGGATTTTAATGGTTGAAAGAAAAACATTGCGATATTTACATTTTCAGCGTAATTTGCCAACTCAAGACCCGGAAGAGATAAGACGCCAGCAGCGATTGAGATATAACAGTCAACAAAGTATGTTCACAAAACTTAATTAGATCTGGGTAAAACATAAGTCCGTTCTTTTGATATACAGGATTGTTTAGTTTTATGAGACGACGGTGACGACGACGACAATGATGGTGATGATTATGATGAAAGAAAAACCCGAAAATATATGAGAGGATTTTGAATTTTAGAACACACGAAAACATTATAGTACATGTACATGTACAATCAATTCAGAGCTTATAAAATGTAACTTTTAATCTATTAATATAGCAAAAACTACAACACAGTATTCAACGATTGAACTTATATATACGTTGTTATTCGTACCCAATCTGCATTGTAAAAAATAGATGAAAGGATTAAATGGTTAAATGCAATATAATATGAATTAACATAAACTACTTTAATGTTAATCTTACGTAAATCNTTATTAATGCTGTAATCAAATTGTCCAAGACCTTTTCATGTATTTATACTTTATTTAACAACTTTTTACATTTAAAAATGAACGCATGTCATGCCTTTATATATGTTACTATGTTACTATAACATGTATTCTCATGGACTGTATGTCTTCTGTATCTTGAATAAACATATCAATTAATTAAGTATAATAAAACACCTATTTACTTCATTGAGTCGATACTCGGTCAGTGTTGTCTCGGATTAACAAAACGCTCTCATCCTAAAAGAAGTCAATATTTATAAAATATATACATTATGTGCATTTCGTTTTAAACATTGATCATTCTCTGATAGTATTGATGGGATTTGTATTCCATACTTTTTTATCTTAGTTTGTAGATTGATTAAACGCATTGCATCGTACTCAAGCTGAAACCTCAATACCACCTTTGATTTTTTAAATGACTATAATATATTATGTGATATATATGGCTGTGTTCGGGAAAAAGTTTACACATCGCCGAGGTTAAGCCACATGCTCAATGTTCTGAATTCGTTTGAGAAAATAAAGTTTTATATTATTTCAATTATATTTATTGTATTATGTTGTATGTATTACCGTTTATAAAAATAATTTAATACTGAATGGTGTAAATTTATGCCATACTTGCCTACCAATGTTGTTATTGGGTACATCATCATATTTGCATGATCATTTACGCATCATAGCTGTCTTTAATCATTATGTTTTTAAATTTAAAAATCATCTTTCCAAAGCGATAAGGTAAGGGAGAATAGCAATTCGTAACACCCAGCTAAAACCGAGCACGCGATATAGTGTTTAGATGGTATATTCTTTTACTCATTTGTATATAAGCTACAATTTAGATGGACATTTTAGTGTACTTCCATTCATATATGCTGTACTAATGCACATGAACCTTATAATCATTTTTGTTTCATGATATAGTTTTCATCTCTCTTTTTATTTGGAGGAATCATTTGTATACTCGCGATTGTTTCCCTCTGTTGATATTTTTAATTTAAAGGTTATACAAAGGTTTATTCAACAAATATGCACGTTGAACGCTATGTATACTTTTTGCTAGAGATTAAGACTTTTGTGTTTGCTTAAGTGACAAAATGAAACAAGAAATTTGAAAAACTGAGAAAAAAATATTTACTTCTTTTAGGCGACACTTGGTCAGTACGTGTTGTCTTGGATTTACAAAACGAACTGTCACAATCACGGAAGTCGATATTAACATAATATTGCCGTACACATTACGTGCATTTCGTTTTAAACATTGATCATTCTGTTATATTATTGATAGGATATTCATGTTGCGACACTTTTTCATTAAATCATTTTTTATCTTAGTATGTAGACTGTTTATACAACATGGTAACGTACTCAATCTGCAATCATCACACCAACTTTGATTCGTTTAAAGGACTATAATATATAACGTGATCTATCAAGCTGTGTTCGGGTAAAGGTTAACACACACAGAGGTTAAGCCACATGCAATCGTTTTCGACGATAAAAACTACCCTTTGCTCTGAATTCGTTTGAGAAAATAAACGTGTTTAGTGTTGCAATTATATTTATTGTATGATATTGTATTTACTATCGTTTAAAAAAAAATAAAAAAATCTGAATTTTGTAAATACTTGCCATACTTGCACACCAATGTTATTATCTTGGTACATCATATTTTTATTATCATTGGCGCATAATAGCTGTTTTGTCTTTTACTTAAAGTGTACAGATGATATATTCTTGACTCATTATGTATATACTTGTATATGCGCTTCAATGTAGATGGACATTTGAGTGTATTACCAGTCATAACATTGTGCTGTGCGTATGTACTTGGACCATATAATCATGTTTGTATTGTATTACAGTTTTCATCTCTAAATGTATTTAAGTATTGTATATTTGCGATTGTTTCCCTCTGTTGATATTTTCAATTTAAAGGTTATACAAAAGTTTTTCAACAAATATTCTATTTGCCAGGGAATTATTAAGATGTTTGTGCTTGCTTGAGTGATAAAGTGACACCAGAAATGTGTGAACATATTATTGTTGAAAATATATTGATCGTAAATAACAGACAAGTAGTTAATAAAACATACTCATACAGTATTGATTATTTATTTCTTGTGTGAAATATTCTTCAGCCTAACATAAAACGACAACGATTTGTTTGTGCTTTGCTATGGAATCTGGAAACGGAATACTGAATGTCGTCTGTCGACCTTTGAAGTAGACGCACGACAATCAAAGAGACGCACAATACATACTCGACATTTAAAACGACAAGCGCCAATTTATTACGACGCGCGAAATTTGGACGTTTGCTTATCGCCAAAAAATGTTGCGTCGAAAAAGTATCGTCTTAAATTGTCGCTTTTCGTTTTAAAATGTAGCGTGTCAAATCGTGCAGCGCTTTTATTGTCGTGTGTCGACGTAAAAATGGTGACAGGCGACATTCAAAGCAATGTACTATACGACACGCAAAATGTCAAACGACAAGCGACATTATATCGCGCAAATCAATTGTCGACTGTCGAATTAATCCCATGGAACTCGACACACGACAATTAAGCGAAACTCAACATTTCAAACGACGGACGACATTCTATTTAGCAAAATTGCGCAAAATATCATGTGTCGCTTGTCAACCCTGTGTGATTTTAAGTAAAAATTGCCCCCCAAGTTAAAACGAACTCAAGTAAAAATCATATTCTAAGATGGCCAAAACGGCTCCAGAGATGTTAAAACTGCCTCATGTTGAGTTATATGATATACCAACTTTCTAAATCAATTTTTTTTTTCAAGAACATTAGTTTAGCTCAAGTGTTTATAAGCTGGAATTAACTTAAACACTACATAAATATATTTTCATTAGATATTCGGTTCTTTGGTAACGTGCACAGAAAGTATAATAAGTTTACATCATCAACATTATTTTTTTATATCACTTTTACAATACAATTTACTTAAGATAGATCTAATAAAATTAAATTAAATTAAGTATAATACATTCAATCGCACTCTTAACGCAAAACTTCTATATTTCTAAAGTGGCACAAGATATAAAAACTGTTTAATCGCATTGATATTGCATGCATCGCCATTTTGAAACACCATAGTTATATTAAGGCACTTGCTACGATCCCGCAACAAATCCAACAAGAAACGGTTATATCGTAACGCTTCATAATTTACTAACACATCGATCTACACTCGATACACGATATTTTGCGCTATATTTGTTCGATAGAATTTCGTGCATTGTTTGAAGTGCCACGCATTGACTAGAAAATCGCTTGTCGTGCTCAATGGGTTTATAGCCACACACCTTATTTGGCATAATAAATTAAAGTATAAATAAGAAACATATTTTATCTATGCCAATTAGAATATATCTGGTGGTTGCAAGGTAGAAATCCATCTTTTTTTTGCGCTTTAAAACTTAAAAATAATCGCGTTTGTCGAAATGGACGTACACGTCTAGAAATCCTACTTTCGGTTTTAACAGCGGTACCGTTTGAAAAAATAAATTACATGCTAATTAGGCTATTGGTTTTATTTTATCTATGCCAATAAGAATATATCTGGTGGTTACAATGAAGAAATCCGTCTTTTTTGTGCTTTAAAACTTAAAGTAATCGCGTTTGTCGAAATGGACGTACACGTATAGAAATCCTACTTTCTGTTTTAAAAGCGGTAATTCCCAGTTGAAAAATAATAAATTACTTGCTCACTAGGCTATATATTTAATGAAAATTGTGCACACTTTCAAATTGCATCTATATGTATTGATAAACATGTACTTCATTCTAAGGTGTGTAGCTTTAAGTCGTAGGTCGACATTTGCACGATATGTGCGCGATATAATATCGCATGTCGTTTGAAATGTCGCGTGTCACCGTGCGTCGTTTTAAATATCATTTCGCACTTTGAGGTTCACACACGACAATCAAAGTGACGCGCGATACGACATGGGACATTTTTACAACGAAAGCGACAATTTAAGAAGACACTCCCTTTTTCATGAAACCTTTCTTGGCAAATATAAGCGCGACAATTCGACAATCAAAGGTTGAATTGTCGCGAGTTGTCTTAACTAGTTTTTTTGTCGTTTTAAATTGTCGAGTGTCTTATCGCTTTGATTGTCGTGTCTAAATCAAATCTGAACAGGCGACATTTAATATGACCCTAAGCGGAGTTAACAGATTAAGAGTTTAAACACATAATTCTGATTTGTTTTAAGGATAAAGCACTTTAGAAATTATCTTTTTTTTAAAGAGATTGGTTTAGTTTCGTGATTTGCGTAATTTCCTATCGCACTTGAGGCCCGGCCTATCGTGTAATATGAAACTTAAAAGGCACTGAACTAAAACAAACTCGTTGACTTAATGACATGCGTATTCACATGGAGCCCACACATTCATAAGGGATGAACGGCGTTGGGATGTAATGTAAGGATCGGACGAAAATTCAACTTCATAAACGACTTTAGTTAGATAAACACTGCGTGAAATCGAATACTGTAGGTCGTTACAAGTTGGGAAGCCAGATGACTGTTTGAGTCTTAACTGTCATTGAAACAGTACAATACATTCCAACATGTCTTATTTGGTTTTATTTTGGAAATATTGCACAAAGCCTAAATTTAGAGTATAGCAAATCCTAATTTAGCGGTGATCACAAATATAAATACATTTTGGTAATGGGATACATTTTAATATGTTTTGAGCGCTCCCAATAACAAATACTTGGGTTCTTTACCTAACCATAACAATTCATTTCAATGTTATGCGATTTAAACGCGTACTCGCAAGATAATGTTTTTTAAATCTTCATAGTACGGAATACCGTTAGGGCCATCGTGGTTACACATTTAAATCCAGAGGGCGAGAATGCGAGAACGCGATAGTACGATGGCGACAATACGATGACGATAGTGCGACAATACGATGACGAGAGTGCGACAACGCGATAGTACGATGACGAGAGTGCGACAATACGATGACGAGAGTGCGACAGTACGATGACGATAGCGCGACAATACGATGGCGACAATGCGAGAATGCGAGAACGCGATAGTACAATGACGACAGTGCGACAATACGATGACGACAGTCATCGTACTAGATTGACTGGACTATATCGCGTTGTCGCATTGTCGCCATCGTATTGTCGCACTTGTCGTCATCGTACTATTGCGTTCTCGCATTCTCGTCCTCGGGATTTTAATGTGTAACCACGATGGCCCTAACGGTATTCCGTATCATAGCAATATATGACTGTGACCACAGTTATTTGGATATTACGCATCCATTGGGAATGTAAAACATTCATTTCGACAACTACGCAGATCTGAAATGTTATCTGTATAGTCGTATTGTTTATATTTAAGATCACAATGTTTAGTCAGTTAAAATAAATACGGCACCTTGTATATGTTTGATGTTACTTGTTATTTAAAGCTGCATCGTCTTAAAGTGTTTGTGGTTCGTGTTTGTTTTTTGTTTGGATGTCTCGCCGTTTTCAATTGCCTTACTTAAATCAAAGGTAGGGTAATTTGCCTAAATTGTGTCTCTATTTGCAGTCACCACTCATGTCATAACGTCGTGCCTGAAATCGAACACATGATTCCCGGTAAGTCCAGAGCTTTACCAAATGAGAGAGCCGACCGGGTCAATATACAAACAAGTCAGGCCATACAAACTTTGTTATTTAAACAATACGCTCTTCATCAAATTGTTCATGAATCAATACGCAATTGTATAATTACTTTACAAAAATATCGCACATGACGACTGATTTGGAAATGCCTTTCTTAAGATGGAATTTTTCGGTTTGTGGTTGAGTTTTTGTAATTTAAGTCGTTCATAAACATTCCACGCATTATCCAATAGTTGGATAATACTTGGAATGTAAAAAAAGACCTCAAATTGCAATAGCTTGCAGAAAGGTGAGATTATATTGTACTTTTGATTTGGTTGATTAACCTTTGTTCTTTGAATTATTTCTTTAAAGCCTGAAATACTAACATACATGAAACTTATATTCCATACAAAGAATATGTTTAACACAGTAACCGTTGAAATGAACCATTTGAAGCCATTTTGTTTGTGTGGGGAATTGAACACAGGTCGATAGTGTGAAATTCGGGTACATTAATTTGGAGGCTCAAGTCCATTGTTCTTTGTGCTCCTTGTAATTTTGATCCTACACACCACAAACAACGGGGTTTTGTTGAAATTACACCAACATATAATTATTAATATTTGAAAAGGATCTCAAAAAGTATTAAACATCAGTTTTAAACAATGCTTTGTTACTATTACACCAGGATTTGATAACGTTTCCTTAATGATAACATTTCAGTCAGTTCTTTTTAATAACCTATTGTTTCACTGAATTTACATTTATTTTTACTTTCCGAATCTGTAGAAGGTTAAACGTCCGATATGAAAGGACGTAATCAATGGGATTTCCATTGATTTTAACATAGACAGTATAAGTAATTTAATAATTTGTGCAAGTAACGCTCACGTTCAAGTACAATACGTTTGAATGCAGGTTAAAACTAAACCAGTCGTAAATAAAAAGAAACAGTATAACATAAACTTAAGTAAAGCGAACGTTAAACACAGAAAGTTAAACTAGTGCACGTGTTTTGAAAACCAAAACGTAAAACCTATATTCAGTGTTGTGTGACCATATTTTTGTTATGAGAATGTATGAATAAATGCATATTATCTGACATTATAAGTATTGGTTTGAGAGTATATCTATGCAGAATTTGAAAACAACATGTACAATTCCAATATAATGTATAATAAAAGCGTGTTTTATCTGTAACGTGACGGCAATGTCAATTAAGGAAATAACGTGATGGAAATATGACAAGCACCACGCTAAATGGCTGCCAAAATAAATAAAGAATGGCAATGGAAATCGCATTCAAACATGTATATTGCCTATATTGTGAACGAAAGTGTACACTTCCCAGCGATGTATGTGATGTTCACCGGAACTTTGGGAGTAAAGTTATACGGTTTGTGTAAGATTGGATCCCATTTGACCCACTTTTTTACGCAGATAACTTTGATTGTGAAGGCCCACACCTTGGTAGCATGAAACTTCGTTCTTTTTGACATTTTATTTATCCATGTTAAAATGACAAGAAGCTGTCACATACAGTGTATCACAGCCATAGGCCTGCATTTTTTAAAAGAGGACAGTAAGAGTTTGCGATTGCAGTTTAAAGAAATCAAGATATTTGACCATAGGGCACGGATTCTCCTACAGTCCACGTTTCCCTCAAGACTCCACTAAAATGAAAAACAAGCTGTTTTATGGATAAATTTGATTTTTGAATCCTATGTGTAACCTTGAGGTAGAGAGACGGTGATACAGGCGGTAATCTTTCTCTTGGTGGTCATTAGTGGGTAGTCATTTTAAAATTGCATGATGAATGACTAAGTTAAGTCCAGATAAGGTGTTTTATTTCCTTTTAGGTCGCGAGACCAATGTTACACGCGACACGTCGTCTTATGATGGTTTACAATTGTGCCAAGTTATTTATTTTAAAATCCATCAATATATGGATAAAATATGGCCGATACTTGATTCTCAATTTTTGTATGGCTTATTTGACATTTGACATCTAAGTGAGACCTGGATCTTTGAGGTAGAAAGACAGGTGTTACACGCCACACGTCGTCTTATGATGGTCTACATCTGTGTTGTTAAAAAAAACAATACATGTTTATGGCAAATGGTTGCGGCAGGAATTGTCAAGCTGGTGTATGGCTATATTTGACCCTTGACCTATAAGTGTGACCCTTCTTCTATGGGAGACATAAAAACGAAAGTTACAATCACAAAGCCCTGATTTTGTGCTTTATGAACAAAATATGTTGATTATAACTGTATTCATGTTTAAAAAAAAGCAAATAATTTGACGAACACGGCTTTTAAATGATAAGGCATTTATAAAAGCTTGAAAAAAGGCGCTGTAGCGCTTGCAGATTATAATTATGTACAATTTTGACGATAATCGCACGCAAACTGTAGGAGGATATGCGCATATAAGCTTTTACAAACATTAGATATTCTTTGGAATATAAGAAATTGCGCAAACTTATTAATTATGTAAAATATTAAGTTTCTCCTTTATATAACGTGTGTGTGTGTGTGTGTGTGTGTGTGTGTGTGTGTTTGTGTGTGTGTGTGCGTGCGTGTGTGCGTGCGTGCGTTCGTTCGTGCGTGCGTGCGTGTGTGTGTGTGTAATTCTATTTACTACCAGATCGTGTCGGGAAATCGATGTGCTAGTTGTCGAAAATTCAAATAGTAAAATAATAATAAAGTGTAAATTGCAGATTGAATGATGAAATTGGAATATTAACAAGTTGTAGCTCGCTAATATTGTAAGCATATGTTTCACAATTTGACTAGGAACACACGCATGTATTGCAATCAACTCGTCCATACCAAATGGTGAACTCTAGTTGAAAGTTTTTTTTTAAATCGTCCGCTGAACGATGAAGGAATAGTTTACATAAGCTGTATAATATATTTGAGCATTTAATCTTTGATCTAGGGCTACAGTTCTTGTATGCGACACACGTGACATATCCTGTTCAATTGCACGTGTTGTTTTCATATTAACGCGAATGAAGGACAATCTTATATTGGCATTACCATATTGTTTTGTTGTTCATGATCTTTGTAGATACGAAACAAAAACAAAACCGCATAAATATATCGGCTTAGCAGAAAAAAAATCATAATTGCATGTCTCATTTTTCTAATGCTAGGATCCCACCTCGTGCGATCCGAAACGAACGCCTCAAATAACCACTGATAAATTATCGTGCCCTTTTTTAAACATGTAAAGCCCCCCCCCACACACGGACGAATCCACTTATCGCAGCTATTCCCATTGGAATGATTTGTTAAATATGACGCATTTTGACCGAAAAATGTGTTGGCAAGTTTTAAATACAACGAAAACTAAAGGTAAGGAAACTAAATATACGAATGAGTACCAAGGTTGACGAACGATTACTTGTATACGTTAGAATGCGATGCGTCGGGCAAAAACTAATTGTAAATTGCATTGGCGATTGAAAACGCAAACCTGCGAAGCTCTGTTTTGGTCATAAGATGTATTGTGCCTCAATCCGGACGCTACCGTCTGTCCGATATGGTCGGAATTATGTTTCTTTTTTGTAGAATAGTTTAAACACGACTATTACAAGTTGCTTAATTTCGACATATTTCGTTGGGAGCAAAAGTAGGCGAACACAGTAGGCATTTGCAAGATAAGTATGGTTTAATGAAAAAAGTATTTATTAGTTTTGAATCTATTTCCACAATGTTTAATTTAATGTCAATCGCTACTCAAAAATCATCCTGTTTTGCGTACACAAAAAGTGTCCTCTTTCATGACCGACAGTAATTTGTTGTGCCGACCCTAACGTTTTTTTCTAATTCTAGGTTGTGTTTCCAATCATATATGTTAAGGTCGATTGCATTACATAAATTAACTATTAAGTGCGCGATAATTTTTGTCACATCTATTACATTTTGCAAAATTAAAATTAATTAACAAACAAGAGTATTAAATAGAGATTGTAAATATGTCTGAACGTCTTTTCACATCCGTAATCAAGAGAGGAATCATAAACAAGTGTAGCCGATACACCTACCATTCGGATCTACCTATCCTTACAGTTTTGGCGATGTAAGTGAGAAAATGACGTTTTTATTTTGGCCATATTCCCGCTAAAGAGTTTTCCCGGTAATTGTCAGTTTTGTTAAAATTCACATTCTTCCCCTTTCGTAGTGGTTCTGATTGTTTTTCATAGCCATTGAACCCTCAAAGTTGCGAGCTCTTGAACATTCTCTAAGAATCAGATCTCTTCAAGCCTCCAGATAAACAAATGTATTCTGCACAGTGGAATACTTTCTCCCCATCAAGTTTTAGGCAATGCAGCATATCTTAACAGTCTCACTGTGGTTCAGGATTTATTTTAGGGTACCTGTAATAAAAGAAGGAAAATGATTGAACAAACTTTGCATGAAACAACATCATTAATAAATGAAACTATGATTTGCTTAAAAAGAAAAGTGCCTTGTTTTGTTGGGCCCGAAACCCAAATGCTTTTTCTGAAACACTCTTAGCCATGGATAACTGATATTTAAGAGTTCTTGCCTCTACATCATCATTTTTGACGACATTCAATACTTTTCTGGGTAGAAACAGATATTGCCGCATGCAAATGGGTCTAATCTGTTCGCAAGATTTCTACCAGCAAAAGATGGACTAATTACTCATAGGATTACCTGGTTGTGCAGTCATTGTTGACGATATACTGGTGTACGGAAGTTCTACAGAGGAACATGACACAAATTGGAGACGGGTTTTAAAGACATGTGCNCACAGGAATAATTCAAAATAGGACTCACAAAGGCATCAAATAACTGACACATTGTCTTAGGTCTTAAGTCAAATTCCTTACACTTACACAAAAGAACGTTCATGGCTTTCAATGCTTTTCCAACTAGATGCTCTTGATTTAAGATAAATTTACCAGTGTAATTAAAGACTGTTCCTAAGTAGTTAAAATCACTTACGACTTCTATGATTTCCCCATTGTATGTCCAGCTTTCATTATGTAATAAGCCACCCCGTTTACGAAAAACAATGATTTTTGTCTTTGAAGTATTTACCTTTAAACCCCATGTGTCACAATATGTATTTAAATTATTTAAATGTTGCTGTACCTCATATGGTGTTTTACCTATAATGGCCATATCATGGGAATGATAACTTATTTATCTAGGTGTGTTCCAAATCTGCCTGAAATTACGACTCCAATGAGAGACGTTTTGAAATAAAGATGTTATATGCCATTGGGATGACTCCCAACAGGAAGCATTTGAAAAGGTCAATAACATACTGACACAGTCACCAGGACCTGTTCTGACATGTTATGACCCTGAAAAACTTCTAGTGCTCCAGGTCGATAGTTCCAAATATGGCCTAGGTGCAGCATTGTTGCAAGAAGGACTATTGCATAATTTATGCAAGTAAAACTCTTACTAAAACAGAGGTCAATTGGGCACAAATTGAGAAGGAAATGTACGCCATTACATTCGGACTCAATCGATTCAGACAATATATCTATGGTAGAATGGTCAAGGTCGAAACTGATCATTTGCCATTGATAGAAATCACGAAAAAATCCATTTATGCAGCTCCACCTTAATTGCAACGCATGATGTTGCATATCCAAGGTTACGACATGACAATATAACACAAAGCAGGCACACAGATACCATTAGCTTACACGCTGACTAGACATTATATGAGTGATACATACCATGAATTATCAGAGGCCACACATGTTCACGTTCAAATGGTCATGGCGACCTTGCCGTTCACTGACAGAAAACTTGAAGAATGAAAACACACCTCTGAAGACCCAGTATTACAAATACTGAGGCACATGATACTTGACGGTTGGCCTGAAGTCAGAAAAGATTGTCCACCGATCAATTCAGATTATTGGAATATGAGAGATGAACTTTGTTATATTGATGGGTTGATAATGAAATGTCAAAGACTCATAATTCCGACTGAACTGAGGCGTGAAATGCTCAATATCATACACAGTGGTCATTTTGGTGTAGATAAATGCATGAGACGCGCTCGTGAGACAATGTATTGGCCAAATATATCAGTTGACATTGAACGAAAAGTTGCTAACTGTCACATTTGTCAAGAATCTAGACATGGAATTCAAAAAGAGACTTTGATTCCGCATGAAATACCAAACTACCCATGACAGGCAGTAGCCACCGACGTATTTACGTGGGAAAAGCAAGATTACTTGCAAGTTGTTGACTACTACAGTAATTTCTGTGAGTTTAAGAAATTAGGTAACATATTAAGTAGCTGTATTATAAAATGCATGAAACGTTGGTTTTCAAGTTATGGTATGCCGCAGAAAGTTGTGTCAGACAACGCCAGTTACTACACTTCTCAATAATTCAAACAGTTTGCTAAAGATTGGGACTTCAAACAAGTATTTTCTAGTCTATATCATAGCCAGTCAAATGGTTTAGCCGAGGCAACGGTCAAAATATGTAAGCAAATGTTGAATAAAGCCAAACGTTCAAACAAAGATTACTTAATGTTTTTGCTTGAATGGTGTGCTTCCCCACTTTCTTCAGGATACATCCCTGCAAAGTTATTCATGGGCAGGAAAATCAGGTCATTCTTGCCAATGATAAGGAAAGATGGGTCAAAGTACTGTAGGAATAGGAAGCACTTAATGAAAATTAATGGTCAGCCTTCCACCTTCAATAACACAAATGTTGAGCAAGAGTTAAGCTTATCAGACACACCACCAAGTACTAATGATAACAGCTCATTACCTTCGGAAACTCAGACCAACACAAATAAATGCAAATTGCTTTCATCAACCAGTGTTGAAAAGCCAACAATTTCTAGCGATAAACATTTTCTACTGAATATTTGTAAAAGTGTTCAAGAGTTTATAAACTGTATTAATAGTACATTTCAATAATGCTTAAATTTGATTGATGTTTCATAACTCGTTATCCAGAATGATTGTTATACGAATAATACAATTTATAATTTGATAAAAAGGGAGATGTAATGAGATAATTTTCAATGTTATTTTTCACTGTTTGAAACAGAGAATTATCTGTTTTATGTCACTGATATTGCTCTGTAAACCACCGGAAAGCAGAACATAATAATAATTATTATCATAAGTAATGTCATTTATGCAACTCAACTATTTTCACAATATTCAAGCTCATGTAGTTCTCGACATTTAATACAAACTGATACAATGCAACACTTTATAATTAAAACACGTTTATGTATAAATTAGGCGCAAATTTCCAGACAGGTCATACAGTGAATAATGATACTTTTAAAATCATGTTTCAGTTTCAGTTCCGTCGTACGATAAACATCGTAAACTTAAGCGCTAAACGATCAGGTCATATCACTATTGACGGTGAATGTCAAATATGCAAAAAGTGAAACTAAACGTCGCTAAGGTGACTTAAATGTTAACTTCCACCTTAACAACTGACTAATGGAACAAAACTAGCCCAAGAAACATATACGTTTCCTTCTTAATAATGGCATCTATCAATTCTGTGTTGTACTGAGCAAATGATAACCGATGTTCAGTCTGCAAAAGGATACATTTAATTTACTTATTGTATCCCTTGGTGTAACTAAAATGGTGCGTGATGACAAATATTGCTTATATAAAAAATTCTTATAAAATATATTGCTAATTACAAATACCATATTTGAATTTTTGAGAAAAAAATAAATAATATATATATATACGAACAATAATTGGGATCCCGTTTATATACTCTTCGTTCGTGTACGCATAAACGGGATCCCAATTATTGTTCGTACCAAGTCAATCCCATTCAGTTAGAGGTAAACCGAATTGCTGGTAAGATGAGCGGTTTAAGTTCTTTCCGATATATTAAACGCATTACGCATGGTTCACATTTGCCTTAGGTGCAGCATGATACATGAATAGAATTTCGTTGTATAAGATATGCTTGCGGTTTTGTACAAACTTTTGGGAACATGTAAGCACAGAGCCGTACAATAACCGCATGAAGTCAACAGGGTTCTCACGGATATCGTGCAAACCAATTGTCGCTTTTCTATGATATGATTGTTGAAGGGAATAGGAGCATGCGATAAAAATGTAAACATTTGCTTTTACCAGCCACGGTGACTGAAATTTCTTGGGATACGTGTATCGGTCCGTACGAGAGTTAGACCGTAGGAAAGAGAGGTACGCGGAGATAAAGATGGGGAAGAGTACATCACAGCACAGATGCAAACTTTGGCCAAACAATGTTTTTTTTTTATATCTGAGAGATCTGAGTTGATCTCAACAATGTATGCACAAAATAATGTCATGAAAGGAAACATGATAAACTTCCTTAAGGAAGTAATGTATAAAGATTGATTAATTTATAATCGGCATGCGCTGCCGTTAATCCCCTCGACTTTTTGTATCGACACAATGAGGAAATCACTGCGAAGAAATAACATGATTATAATTGCCACTTCCGGATAGAAGAACACACCACTCCACTCACAGTGAAGGATTTTGTGTCTAAGTATCCATTATGTTGCCCTCATTCATGTATAACATATTAAAAAAACATCGTGATTAATTCATAATTTAACAAATCGTTTTCTTAATAATTGTTTACGTTTTAACGGAAAAATAAGTCGACTTAAAGCCAACACTTTTATGGACGGATACTAATAACGGTTTCAATGTCTTATTAAAAAAAATGATCATGGGCGTATTAACCAAAATGAATACTGGCAATATTGAACCGTTAATTGAAGTCGTAGAAACAAACATGTTTTCGTGGTCGAGAATAACAAAGTGGCAATCTAAAAAGTTAGATAAACGAAATACTTTCAAAATAATTTAATGATCAATGACGATTGCGTCATGATATACCGTTAAAATCGCCAAATATTTATTTTATTAAATCATGTACTTGAATTTAACACATCACAGCAATGATCAAATATTCGAAACAATTTCTATTATGCATATAAATAATAAATTGCATAAACATGTACGCATCATATTATGAATTTGTTCAAAGTATCGAAGTAGTAATGGCGTCTCAATGCGTGCACATGATTGATAAACTCTTCACCGAAGATTGTATGTCAACTTAATCGGGGGGTAACCATATCATTTGAAGTGTAATGTTTATCATGCACACTTATTTTAGGACATCATTGAGAGATATACACATGGATAAGAAATAGATTATACTCATTTGTTTGTTCATCGCGAGTGCGTCCGCATAGAAGACAGAAAACTTTGTTGAATCAAAATACCTTTCAATCCTTCACTCATGCAGTCTATAGTTTGCCGACTGATGTTCATGAAGACAGGCATCGGTAAGTCATTTGTATTTTTATGTCTAACAACCAGGTTGAACTAATTTATCAGATATTATTTGAGTGAGCGATTATATGTGATACGTAGTTCCGCGGACTTGAGACGCAAACAACTCGAACTGTTCATTGTCCTATTTTAAACGACGTTTTCAAAACGTCCACAACATATTTAAATCAACAAGACACATAATGTAACTTTTAAGTTCATACATATTGTAGCCAGTCGAACGAATATCGATGTGACATCCGTACTGGAGTCCTCCTAACTTTACGAAATAAGTATCTTCTGCTATCTAAGTCGAAATGTGTACTGTGTGTTAATTAAACGCCTAAGAGTCTCCTTAAAATGCGGATCACTGAGTCTGCTTAAAGATACCGCAGCTTTTTTGACTTATAAGTTAAACCCATACATATCCAGCTTTTAAAGCTAACATTATTCATAATAAATGACAGTCAAAATACCAAGTATTGAAATAGATTCATTTTGGGTAAAATACATATTTAGTATTTGTTTAAAAAACAAAGACGATTTAAGACACAACAATATATTCACAAGATATGTGTAATACATATGTGGCACGTTAGACATGCAAGGTTAACATCCAATCTAATCACATTGATCGAGTAGTTAGATTTGTAAACGATTGGATATCAATCTACTTCATATTAAATGTAAACGTGAAAATTGAATTAATTGAATAATAAAAGATCTTAAACATAAATCTTCTTTGTTCATAAAGCTCATTCTCGTGCTCACGAAACAATTTTTTGAGTGTATAAAATATAATAAAATTTTGGAAAATAGCACGCTATTTTAATTATGACAAATATTAATAACGGACAATAAACAATAAACATCCTATAATGGATGTATTATATAATGCATAAATAAAATTATATAATAGAAAATTATCGTCATGTCATTATAAATACGCATCGTTTAATATCAAAGTAACCTCATATTCTGGAAAATGAGCATCATGTTTAAATAAATATGAGCGTATAATATCATATTAACATCATATAATGGAAAATGAACACAATATAATGAAAACATGAGCAGCGTATACATTTTGCATGTATAGATTTTCTCATGTTTAGCACTGATGGCGTTCCATAGAAAAACATGATTTAAACTATACCACGCGGTAATTATAGCTGGCTTGCGAACCAAAAGAAGAATGTGTGTGCGGAAAAACGTTGGATTTAATGTATTTCGTGTCTATGGTAATTCGCTGTCAAAACATTTAGCATTTGGAAAATAATGTTTCGTCGGGATCTTAAATTCGTGGATCGGTTTACCGACAAAATCAACAATCAGCAGCTTTGGTAAGCATTTTTGCTATATATTTTCTTTCCAACACAGTAATTCTGATGTAATTTCCAAATTGACATATCTACTAAAATATGAATGAAAGTTACGCTTTTGTTTGCGATTACAGATTATGTCAATCAACAAATATGCGCACAAGCTTACCCACACGCACGCACACCAGCTCACACACACACGCACTCAAAAACGCACGCACACTTGTAAAACCACCAAACCGGGCAAATTTGATCGACATCTACGAACCGGGAACCACCATTCCAAGACATTGTAGAAATCGAAAAGCGATAAATTACTGACAAGTTTAGCACCAAAATCACGAATTGTATATGAAAATTATTCCTAGGATATCGAGTCAATGAAATATATGCAAACCGGAGAATACCGTGTGTACCAACGGTGGAACTGCAATGTGTGCCTACCGGGATATAGTGTAAACCAACAGGGATAATAAAGTGCCAACCAACCGGCGAATATTGTTTACCAACAGGGGTAATTAAGTACAAACAGAGGTATTTAAATGCGCACCAACTGTGAAACTGCAATATGTATCAACTGGGGAATGATGTTTACAAGTGCGCCAATAATCCCTAGACACAGTCAAAACGGAAATGACAAAACATCAGCTTCCTGTCGGCGTCCAGTAGACCAAGTAACAGAGATATGTCAGAAAAGTCACGCATCCGCTCGTGTAAAGAGCAGAAACCCGTGTAGTGGGCAACACACTTTACATCAACAAAATACTACGTCACAAGTTCGTCTGCGCAAACTTTATTAACGCCAGTCGATAGGAAGATCATGAGAAAAATATCAGGGAACGTTAATGTACTTGCTAGAAAAATAGACGATCCAGATGTCGCCAGTGTTATTACGTCATATGACAAGCATATTTCATAAGACCCATAGTTAGCAGGACATTCGATGTTTATTTTGAAATATTTTTCTGTGTTTTACCATTTGTTCTACGTTGTTTACACTATTGGACAGAGTCTTACGATTCGTTCGACTGTTTTAGGAGCAAGTATTGAAATTCTTTGGTGCTTTATGCGAATGGAAAATATTTTGTTCCACAACATCAATAACATGCCTAATGTTTCTGTATGGGCATCTTATATTTATTCGATTTTGTATAGGCAGATAACAAACGTAAGCAAGTAATCAACCTTTTATTAAATAAAAAGTCGTGTTTGTAATAATGCATAGGTGTTGAATAGCCGAGTCTCTTTGTTATTAATCATATAGAGTCGGCCTTAAAGTTTGTGTTTGAAAGACCAAGCGGCGTATTGCCAAGAGGATGTTACAGGCATATACAAGGAGACATATGTCATTTAATATCAAATAAATTCCAACATCGTAATTTACGAAATTCTTTTCTTGTGGATTTTATTTTAATTGACACGGTTGTTTATCTGCAACGAGGGTAGCTTCACGTAGGTCTCGGGCCAATCCGTAATTTAAAAATACAATGGGGAGCATAATCATTATATTTAACTTAATAAGCATAACAATCTACTATGAGAATCATAATGACAAGTTCTAAAATTACATGCCAAATGCGATACTTCCCTTATCGGCGTTAATGTCGCAGAACGACAAAATGATTATTTTACTAATTGTGTTACTTTAAACTTGGTCGCAATACAAATCCTGAAGGCATATTTTCAAATACCAAATGACAAAGGGATATATTATAATTACCTGTTAATGTTATACCAGAATATTAGAGTACAATAAAGCATTCATCTAAAAATAAAATATTATGGGTTCCACAAATATAAAAATGTTCTTTTAAGCCACACACGTTAAGCGATGCAAGTATTTTATTTTCATTTTAAACATATTGTATTCTATTAATATAACACATATATAGTTTTCAAACAATTTACGTTGAAAGTTAACGTAACTCAGGGTCATTGATCTTTCCATTTATACAATGGGCACGCTTCGCCTAGTCTCTGTTGTTTTGTAATATAGATAAGAGGTTTTACCTTTTACAATCTAGTACTTTTTAAAACTTATGCAACTTGTCTAAAATATTTAAGTAAGTGGTTTATTACCATCTTTTTTCGTGGATGCCTGATTATTTACTGTATCCTGAATGTGCATTTACTCGAAATGCCGAATTTCGATGTAATCGGGACACCATAGTTACAAAAAAAACATCAAAAAACGTTCTTTCAAGTGTCGCTGGCAAGATGAGTTTATCACTTTATAACGTACATGAAGTTGTTGAACGAGATATATAGATTTGGATTGGGTGTAGCGCATTGTAATACAATTGACAATGGTTCCACTCTAGAGTGAATAATTAAAGCAAATTGCCGTTTCCTTCCAGTGGTTTATCTTTAGAACACAAAAGTCAAGAGGCATTTTTCATTATAGAAACCATTTGTTGAGAGGATACTATACTGTCTATTATCTGTATATTTCATGTGCTATCGCTATTTCCCCCCCAAAAAAACAGTACTTATCACAGGGTTAATGAACAGCTGTAAAATGCTATCTGATAGAACAGAGTCCCTTCCACTTAACTACTCGACATGAAAAAATCGAAGATGACACTCAATTTTCGATGATCCTTTTTTTGCCAAATATAAGTGCGACAATGTGACAATCTAATGGTAAAATGTCGCGTGTTGTTTGAAATTGCCGCGGATCGTTTTATATTGTAGACTAACATCTCGTAAGTCTCTTTGATTGTTGTGTGTCGTCCGCAAAGATCGACATGTGACATTCAATGTGGCTCTAACCGGATTCCGTAAATATAAGAAAAAGTGACTCACTATAGTACAGAAGTTTTACCGCGGGAAACCAAATATGATATAAATAAACCATGCGTAGTTTCCAGTTTTAAACACGTCAGCCACTACGTTGCTGAATTTGTATTGGCTCATATGGTCTATTAAATTTTAAACCATATTTTAATTTATCCCTCGTTGCTTAGCCCTCAGGGCATTTCAATAACATTTATATATATTTTATAAGAAAATGTTAAACCTAATTCCTAAACTTTGATAAAAATATAATTCCTGAACTTTGACCAAAATAAACATCAATTGTATGGTGGCATTGTAGTGCCGTTTATGGGGAAGTTAAGTGGTCCCGCACAAGATTTACTACTTGTGACTTATATAATAATGCTCCATGTCTTTATTATTATAACTGCTTTAACAATCAATTACATTAAAAGTGACAGCTTGTGATATACTTTACATTAACTGGGTTATCAAATATGAATTGTACTTGATAAGGTGTGCGCGATATCTTCTGCACTACCGAAAATACGCGTGTTATGTGTGATTATACATTATACATCATTTTAGCGAATAAGTGCGTGGAGTCTGAACTGTCCATATTACGTTTGTGTTTTTTTTTCATTTAAATAATATTTACGGCTATTTAGTCCTTATCTTTGATTCAAAAAGGGCAGTTGTCAGTTAATAGAGTAAGCATAGACACTTAAAGTGATATTAGTGATATTAACAGTATATTGGTGTCTATCGCAACCGTTCTTTATTTTTGGTGATTTCACTTCATATACACTTATATTTGTTAATGCAGCATCAACATACTAAAACAATATCACGGAAAGAGAAAAACAATGCATTTGAATATCAACCGTACTTTCGTTTTCGACGTTACACTTTGGTAAGTTTAAAATATGGGACTCACCGCGAAAACATATGACGATTCTGAAATTATGAATATATTTACCTTCGTTTCGCTGTCAACCACATCTTCGGCCATGCTTCTTCAAAGAAATATGTTATAAATGAAGTGTCAGTAAAGTGACTTTATGAGAAAGACTCAAATCGTATCGCTTTCGTAAATACGCGGCAGTTCCGCTCGGCTTAGAGGACTGGGTTAATTATGTAAAATATCGAATATAATATTTAGTTTTTTTTTATAAACAACAAGTAGCAAGATGAGTTGCAGAAAATATGTCAGTTACCACATTTTAACTTACTCTTTTGACCTGTTAATTCTTTTCAGCTCGATTCAACAGTGAACGATGCTTCTAATGCTTTTAATTCTGGTTAAACTGCTGAACTAGGAAAAACATTATTAGGCTAACATTGACCGCAGCGATATGAGTGAAATACATTTTAAACCGCCTGAAATAACCTGGATCCTACATACGTTTATGCTAGTAGGGCTTTTCTAGTTATGTTTTATTAGTTAGATTTAGAGGAAAATGCGCGAAACATATCATGCATATGTTAAAGGAGTTAGGCCACAGACAGCAATTATGTATGGAACATTAACAAAGGGCAATAACCATGCAATTATGGTATCAATAGTCATGGTTCTTATACACTGCACATCCGTTTATTGAAGTCTATCTACCAATGGAGTTTCATGGTGATACCTCTGATAGATTTCGAGTTATGTTCTGGACAAGCAATCCGAAGACCAGACGGAAAGCATGATTCCAATATTAACCCCTCTTTCAATTTCCTTATGCTTGCATATAATAATGACACGATTTTATGTAGTCAACCAACATTTTTTTCATGAACCTTATATGGTAATTATAACAAATTTATTGACAGATTTTGGTATTTAAAAAAAATGTGTTTTCTTTTATTACTCGCAGAAGTTATGAATAATTATAATAAAATAAACTTATAAAATGACACAAATGTGCCTGCTCCGGGACCCGAACCAGGGAAGTATAATAAACAAAGCTACCACTGATTGTTGAACTTTAATGTGAGTAAAACATGTTTTTAAGGGGTGTTGCGGCAGTTTATTTAACCGAGGATATAACACCGATGCTATTAT
>VMBQ01007680.1:16714-46400 GCA_007657795.1 Dreissena rostriformis | reverse complement strand
TAGGAGACTCTATGTGATGTACACGTCATGGTTCAGTGTACGCGACCGTTATGAGACTCTATGTGATGTACACGTCAGGGTTCAATGTACGCGACCGTTAGGAAACTCTATGTGATGTACACGTCAGTGTTCAGTGTATACTACCGTTAGGAGACTCGGTGTGATTTACACGTATGGGTTCAATGTACGCGACCGTTAGGAGACTCAATGTGATGTACACGTCATGGTTCAGTGTACGCGACCGTGAGGAGACTCTATGTGATGTACACGTCAGTATGCAATGTACGCGACCGTAAGGAGACTCTTTGTGATGTACACGTCAGATATTCAATGTACGCGACCGGTAGGAGACTCTTTGTGATGTACACGTCATGGTTCCATGTACGCGACCGTTAGGAGACTCTATGTGATGTACAAGTCATGGTTCAGTGTACGCGACCGTTAGGAGACTCTATGTGATGTACACGTCAGGGTTCAATGTACGCGACCGTTAGGAGACTCTATGTTATGTACACGTCAGGGTTCAATGTACCCGACCGTTAGGAGACTCTATGTGATGTACACGTCATGGTCCAATGTACGCGACCGTTAGGAGACTCAATGTGATGTACACGTCATGGTTCAGTGAGCGCGACCGTTAGGAGACTCAATTTGATGTACAAGTCATGGTTCAGTGTACGCGACCGTTAGGAGACTCTTTGTGATGTACACGTCAGGGTGCAATGTACGCGACCGTTAGGAGTCTCTATGTGATGTACGCGTCAGGGTTCAATGAACGCGACCGTTAGAAACTCTATGTGATGTACACATCAAGGTTTAATGTACGCGACCGTTAGGAGACTCTATGTGATGCACACGTTAGGGTTCAATGTACGCGACCGTTAAAAACTCTTTGTGATGTACACGTCAGGGTCCAATGTACGCGACCCTTAGGAGACTCTATGTGATGTACACGTCAGGGTTGAATGTACGCGACCGTTAGAAACTTTATGTAATGTACACATCTAGGTTCAATGTACGCGACTGTTAGGAGACTCTATGTGATGTACACGTCAGGGTTCAAAGTTACGCGACCGTTAGGAGACTCTATGTGATGTACAAGTCAGGATTCAATGTACGCGACCTTTAGGAGACTATATGGGAGGTACACGTCAGGGTTAAATGTACGCGACCGTTAGAAACTCTATGTGATGTACACATCAAAGTTCAATATACGCGACCGTTAGGAGACTATATGTGATTTTAACGTCAGGGTTCAATGAACGCGACCGTTAGGAGACTCGATGCTATGTACACGTCAAGATTCAATGTACGCGACCGTTGGGAGACTCTATGTGATGTACACATCAAGGTTCAATTAACGTCATTGTTAGGAGACTCTATGTGACGTACACGTCATGGTTCAGTGTACGCGACTGTTAGGAGACTCTATGTGATGAACACGTCATGGTTCAGTGTACGCGACCGTTATGAGATTCTATGTGATGTACACGTCATGGTTCAGTATACGCGACCGTTAGGAGACTCTATGTGATGTTCACGTCATGGTTCAGTGTACGCGACCGTTAGGAGACTCTATGTGATGTACACGTCAGGGTTCAATGTACGCGACGCGAACTTTCTATAAAGCATCGGGGTCTCTATCGATCAAAATCGATGAGAAGAGTGCATTAACTTGAATAGGAAGATTATGAAATTTGGTTTTCATTCATTCATAATTGTCTAAATAATGTTAATAACAAATTTATACTAGGGTATTTAATGCATAAAATTTACTATAAAGAAATACAGTTTGTGTTCTTTGTCATACCTGAACGTTGAAACCATTTTTTTTAGGTTCAAAAAGTATATGGGCATTGTGTACATATTAGACAAGTCATAGGAAAACCAAAATAACGTTCGGGCTCTAAGGTTTAGAAATGTGTGCAAAACAATATTCCCATGTACTTAATTTTAATGTGGCACGAAAGCAATTCGTTAGGAAAATCATTTTCCTTTCAATAAAATGTATTTTTATTCAACTTTAATGAATTGCACGTTGTATGTGTCAAATTGACGAGTCGATACTGAGCGGTAAGATTTTTTGCTCGATATTTCGCCGCTAAGGCAATTATATAGAGGATATTTGTTGGATTTAGTGGAATATCGACTTTAATTCACGAGTGATCATAGAAAATAATATTTTCGGGAGTGGCGCAGCAACGAGTGAAAAAAAAACTTGTTATATGATCACGAGTGAATTCAAATAGATATTCCACAAGATCCAACTCATGTTATTTTTATTTTAGGCTTACAAATGATGTTTTTGTATTTTGTTTGCTGACAAAAATGAGTCGTAACATAATGGACACGACGTCATTTCACAGAATAACAGCGAAAATTATCGATAATTTTCACAGTTAATTATCACTGTTTGAAAAGGTAAATTATAAATTTTAATAAAGTGCTAGTTCTCTATAGACCACCGGCAAGCACAAAATAAATTTAAGAAATATAAGTTACACAACTCACCTTTCCTGGAAAGATATCTTAAAAAGGTCACTAGTTCAACATACACACATGACACTGGCTTACAAATGCATTATTTGTATCCAATATGTTGTTTGATGACGGGAAAACGGTCATATGTGGCGTGTTGTGAAAAAACTGGGCAAAATGCTTGTGCGTAAAGTGTCATCCCAGATTANACTGCACAGACTTATCTGAATTGACAATTTACGCACAAGCATTTTGCCCAGTTTCTCAGAACACGACACATATAGATAAGTTCCTGACAAATCTACATGCCAGTTTCGTGGACGAACTGAAACTTTAAGACACCCCTCTCCCAACCAGTACCACATCCCCCGATTGACAGGACAATGCTCTGACAACCGAGGTAGTTGGGTTTTGACAAGGGGCAATAATGAACACTCGTTTGCATTGCTGACGTTGTTCTTCCATCTTTTCAACTGAAGCTTTTGATTACTTGTAGTTAATAAGGNTGTTCGAAAAAGACAGTCTATATACTTAATAAGCAAGGCTACCTGGGCCCTCAACCCGGTGAGGCCTGATAAAATGTAGTTAATTAGCGAATAAGCTGCTTATGCACTGGTGGTAAAAACATAATATGACAAAGGAATAATAGAAAAAAACTAGCAAAAAGACATAACATGTAACATATGTACAGTTAAGGTCAACCTAGGCCCACAACCCGGTTAAGATTGTAATACGAATTGTTAAACAAACATCAATCCAAAATCTGAGGCCCAAAACCGCAGAATTAAAGACCCTTAAACGCATGAATGTTGTGACGAAGAAGTGTTCTGAGGCCCACAACCCCAACATTTCACGTGATGCTGTAAGCCTTGTGATCCGCGGCCGAAAAAACTGAGATCACAATTCGAGCGTTGGGATGCGTATATATTTCTTAAATGCATCAGAGCGCCATCGACCCATCAGTTGAATGAGGGCTTCAGGAACTCCCAACGAAGCCGCTGTAGTGACTGCACCAACACGGAGGCTGTATGCCTTGTACAGTGTGGTACCACAACCAGTATAAATTAGAGATCGTTGTTAGTGTTCCGAAAAGAATGATCTGGAGATTGCCGACCCATCCATGGAGCAGAAAAATGGCCCTGTCTATGAGCCAAGTATGTCAAGAAATGCTTTGACGGCGGAAACGGGACAAATATCTGGGTTATCTGGTGTTGCGGAGACGGATAGCACCACTGATTTGCCACTACTGTGTTTATAGTTGGAGAGTGACAACTCAATCGAGGCTGGCGAATACGCTGTTGGATGAATGAAAATTGGCAAATGAATTTGTCAAAACTGCGGGCTTAGATCCGCCAGTCATATCCCCGACGCGCATGAATGCATGAAATGTTTGAAGGGACATAGCTTTTAAGAGAATCCTGTGAAACGCAGAGTTGCTTGTGAAATGTAATGATTGCACTAGTCTGGCGAGAAGGTCGGGCGTTATAGGCAAGCGTTTGTGCATGCACTTCTTTACTGCAAAATTCTGTGTGGGGTCCACCATTTGCTGAATGTTATGGCTATAAGAAATGGCGGATAGGTAGGTAGCATCGTTGAGTCTGCTAGTCCCTGATTGTAACAATGGACGATAAAGAGCATAACTGTTTGAGGAGACACTGGTAGGTTCTGTTGCTGGCTTTGGTGAGCGCGTTAACATTGGGGAGAAACAGCGAACTCTCTGACATAAGTACGCTGGGATGAGCTTGATAAGCTGTCTGTGACTAATAAAGCCGCAATGTCCTTCAAAGCCCTAAGCTGGCTGTCAGAATGGTCTCTGCCATCGGTTGTGGAAAATTGCACTCCTCTAGGAACTTGTCCACCTGATTCCGCAACAAATGTATAGCTAAAGTGTTTTGAACACCAGGGATATGCACAGCTTTAAACAATATATTGTACTTAAAAGTGGCAATCACGAGACGCCTTACAAGTTTCATAAGCATAGGCTCCTTAGAACTTTGTTTGTTTATTATAAAAACTACCGCCTCATTATCTGAATGAAAGGTAATGCATTTATTACACAGGTGCGGACCCCATGCCTCTAAAGTCAAAATGATTGAGAACAATTCTTTCACAGTGATATGAACGGAAGCCCACGATTGATCGGCTGGCCATAAACCGGCGAAATACCGATCCCGCAGATATCCATCGAAACCGATGTTGCTAGAATCAGTATACTTGTCTAGAGCCGTAAAACTGTGCCATATGTCAGGAAGCTTAACGGATATGCCATTGAAGTCATTGATGAAGACACTTTAGGCTTGCACGTGTGAATCACCCACGATATATGTTTTCATCGTGTCCGAATTTCAAGATGTGGTGACCCACTATCCGAAAGTATTACGCAGGGAAAAAAACAATATTAATCCTTACAATCGGGTATTTCAGCAGCCTGTTCATATAAATCTACATACATATGTATCCTAAAAACGTAAAAACTGTGATGGAAAGTGAAAATAAATACCTTAGAAATCCAAATTAAAATTTGACGTGGAAACAGATAATTTATCAATCTCCACGCAGAGTTGTCGTTCCATGCTCTCACATACACCTCTGCGTTGGGCTCAGCAGCCATCTTGCCAAGAATCTTGGCATGACTCTTGTCAAAACCGAACAAACGCATTCAAAGTATATTTGATTGGATTTTTAGGATCAGAGGCGTTAAATAATGAAATAGGTATTTTAAATATACGATACATCGTGCAAAAAATGGTTAGTTTTAATGCAATTCTTTGGAACTATTGTATTGCCCATTTACACAGATGGAATCATTCCGCACACTTAACAGATGTAAACAAATGAACAAATTGATTGACGTTATGCATTGCATCGACGGCAAAATTGTATTTACAGAGAGGAGACGGTCAGTTCTGTTGTATTTATCAAATAAAGCAAGGGGAGCTAGACAGTATAAATAGATAGATGGATAGATGGTTTTCTTGAAAGAAGTGAATTTAATGTAACCGTCGTGCAAGAGATTGTTTAGTATACTGTAACCTTCACGATGAACGCATGGAATGATCATGGCATGAATTAGACGCTCTCATAAAAATAGTCCGTTCTGAGCCCATCACAGAGGTGAATGTAATGTAACCGTCGTGCAAGAGATTGATAATTTATGTTAATAAGTCAATATTTTCTAACGTGGTAAGAATCAGAAATGAATGATTAAGGTTACATACAACTGTTAATTTTCGATGGAAGGAAATCTGGCGGACTAAAATAAAAAATTATCAAATTGACGAACGCAATATACTTTGGACTGTAATCTATTCTTCGAACAATTTTAAGTGTATTTACTTGTAGCATATATATACACGTTACGATAAGCATACGTCGAGTTCAAAGTTTCTCCTTTTTGACGAAGTTGGTAATATTTTATCAAGTCAATATATACTCAATACCCATTGCTCAACAAGTAATTTACTCTCGTCTGTGTCAATTATTGATCAGCACATGTTCCAACGACATGTAGAGTAAAACACAAAACTAAGTGACAACTTTACTGTTCTCAAACAAACAAACGTTAAAGCCACACACCTTATTTGGCATAGTAAATTTAAGAATAAAAAAGAAACATGTCAATTTATGTCAATTAGAATATATCTGGTGGTTACAAGGTAGAAATCCGTCTTTTTTGCTCTTTAAAACTTAAAAATAATCGCGTTTGTCGAAATGGACGTATACGTCTAGAAATCCTACTTTCGGTTTTAAAAGCGGAACCGTTTGCAAAAAAATAATAAATTACTTGCTAACTAGGCTATAGATTTAATTTTATCTATGCCATTTAGAATATATCTGGTGATTACAAGGTAGAAATCCGTCTTTTTGCGCTTTAAAACTTTAAAATAATCGCGTTTGTCGAAATAAACGTATACTATAGAAATCCTACTTTCGGTTTTAAAATCGGTAATTTCCGGTTAAAAATAATGAATTACTTGCTAACTAGGCTATAGATTTAATGAAAATTTTGCACACTTTCAAATTGCTTCTATATGTATTGATTAACATGTACGGCTTTAAAGGTATCGGGTACAATTAAGAATGCAAAAACGTACTAAGCGATAACCAAAGATATTGTACGCGTTTAATACCATTCTCATCTCAAAGTGTTGAGCTAATGATTTCATTCTTTTAATACAACATTTCGTTTTCCTGTGTCTTCCAATGATCAAAGATTGTTTGGATCTGAATTTAAAAACAATTATACACATTTACACTCAGTTCAAAATTAAACTTAAACTGGAATACTTAATAAAAATCTGACGAATCCGTTTTTTAAACTGTTGCTGTANAGGAGACTCAATGTGATGTACACGTCAGGGTTCAATTAAGCGACCGTTTTGAGACTCTATATGATTTACACGTCAGGGTTCAATGTACGCGACCGTTAGGAGACTCTATGTGATGTATACGTCAGGGTTCAGTGTACGCGACCGTTAGCAGACACTATGTGATGTACACGTCAGGGTTCAGTATACGCGACCTTTAGGATACTTAATGTGATGTACACGTCATGGTTCAGTGTACGCGACCGTTAGGAGACTCTATGTGATATACACGTCATGGTTCAATGTACGCGACCGTTAGGAGACTCGATGTGATGTACACGTCATGGTTCCATGTACTCGACCGTTAGTAAACTCGTTGTGATGTAGACGTCATGGTTCAGTGTACGCGACCGTTAGGAGACTCAATGTGATTTACACGTATGGTTTCAATGTACGCGACCGTTAGGGACTCAATGTGATGTACACGTCATGGTTCAGTGTACGCGACCGTTAGGAGACTCTATGTGATGTACACTTAGTATGCAATGTACGCGACCGTTAGGATACTCTATGTGATGTACACGTCAGATATTCAATGTACGCGACCGTTAGAAGACTTTATGTGATGTACACGTCAGGGTTCAATGTACGCGACCGTTAGGAGACTCTATGTGATGTACAAGTCAGGGTTCAGTGTACGCGACCGTTAGGAGACTCTATGTGATGTACACGTCAGGGTTCAATGTACGCGACCGTTAGGAGACTCTATGTGATATACACGTCAGGGTTCAATGTACCCGACCGTTAGGAGACTCGATGTGATGTACACGTCATGGTCCAGTGTACGCGACCGTTAGGAGACTCAATTTGATGTACACGCCATGGTTCAGTGTGCGCAACCGTAAGGAGACTCAATGTGATGTACACGTCATGGTTCAGTGTACGCGACCGTTAGGAGACTCTTTGTGATGTACACGTCAGGGTGCAATATACGCGACCGTTAGGAGTCTCTATGTGATGTACACGTCAGGGTTCAATGAACGCGACCGTTAGAAACTCTATGTGATGTACACATCAAGGTTCAGTGTACGCGACCGTTAGGAGACTCTATGTGATGTACACGTCAGGTTTCAATGTACGCGACCGTTAGAAACTCTATGTGATGTACACATCAGGGTTCAATGTACGCGACCGTTAGGAGACTCTATGTGATGTACACGTCAGGGTTGAATGTACGCGACCGTTAGAAACTCTATGTGATGTACACATCAAGGTTCAATGTACGCGACCGTTAGGAGACTCTATGTGATGTACACCTCAGGGTTCAAAGTTACGCGACCGTTAGGAGACTCTATGTGATGTACACGTCAGGATTCACTGTACGCGACCTTCAGGAGACTATATGTGATGTACACGTCAGGGTTCCATGTACGCGACCGTTAGAAACTCTATGTGATGTACACATCAAGGTTCAATATACGCGACCGTTAGGAGACTCTATATGATTTTAACGTCAGGGTTCAATGAACGCGACCGTTAGGAGACTCGATGCTATGTACACGTCAAGATTCAATGTACGCGACCGTTGGGAGACTCTATGTGATGTACACATCAAGGTTCAATCAACGTCATTGTTAGGAGACTCTATGTGATGTACACGTCATGGTTCAGTGTACGCGACTGTTATGAGACTCTATGTGATGTACACGTCATGGTTCAGTGTACGCGACCGTTATGATACTCTATGTGATGTTCACGTCATGGTTCAGTATACGCGACCGTTAGGAGACTCTATGTGATGTTCACGTCATGGTTCAGTGTACGCGACTGTAAGGAGACTCTATGTGATGTACACGTCAGGGTTCAATGTACGCGACGCGAACTTTCTATAAAGCATCGGGGTCGCTATCGATCAAAATCGATGAGAAGAGTTCATTAACTTGAATAGGAAGATTATGAAATTTGGTTTTCATTCATTCATAATTGTCTAAATAATGTAAATATCAAATTTATACTAGGGTATTTAATGCATAAAATTGACTATAAAGAAATACAGTTTGTGTTCTTTGTCATACCTGAACGTTGAAACCATTCTTTTTAGGTTCAAAAAGTATATGGGCATTGTGTACATATTAGACAAGTCATATGAAAACCAAAATAACGTTCGGGCTCTAAGGTTTAGAAATGTACGCAAAACAATATTCCCATGTACTTTATTTTAATGTGGCACGAAAGCAATTCGTAGGGAAAAATCATTTTCCTTTCAATAAAATATATTTTTATTCAACTTTAATGAATTGCACGTTGTATGTGTCAAATTGACGAGTCGATACTGATCGGTTAGATTTTTTGCTCGATATTTCGCCGCTAAGGCAATTATATAGAGGATATTTGTTGGATTAAGTGGAATATCGACTTTAATTCACGAGTGATCATAGAAAATAATATTTTCAGGAGTGGCGCAGCAACGAGTGAAAATAAACTTGTTATATGATCACGAGTGAATTCAAATAGATATTCCACCAGGTCCAACACATGTTATTTTTATTTTTGGCTTACAAATGATGTTTTTGTATTTTGTTTGCTGACAAAAATGAGTCGTAACATAATGGACACGACGTCATTTCACAGAATAACAGCGAAAATTATCGATAATTTCACAGTTAATTATCACTGTTTGAAAAGGTAAATTATAAATTTTAATAAAGTGCTAGTTCTCTATAGACCACCAGAAAGCATAAAATAAATTTAAGAAATATAAGTTACACTACTCACTTTTCCGGGAAAGATATCTTAAAAAGGTCACTAGTTCTACATACACACATGACACTGGCTTACAAATGCATTATTTGTATCCAATATGTTGTTTGATGACGGGAAAACGGCCATATGTGGCGTATTGTGAGAAAACTGGGCAAAATGCTTGTGCGTAAAGTGTCATCCCAGATTAGCCTGTGCAGTTCGCACAGGCTAATCAGGGACGACACTTTCCGCCTAAATTGAATTTTTGCTTAGAAGAGACTTCATTTAAACGAAAAATATCATAAAGCGGAAATTGTCGTCCCTGATTAGCCTGTGCGGACTGCACAGACTTATCTGAATTGACAATTTACGCACAAGCATTTTGCCCAGTTTCTCAGAACACGACACATATAGATAAGTTCCTGACAAATCTACATGCCAGTTTCGTGGACGAACTGAAACTTTAAGACACCCCTCTCCCAACCAGTACCACATCCCCCGATTGACAGGACAATGCTCTGACAACCGAGGTAGTTGGGTTTTGACAAGGGGCAATAATGAACACTCGTTTGCATTGCTGACGTTGTTCTTCCATCTTTTCAACTGAAGCTTTTGATTACTTGTAGTTAATAAGGACTTGAAACAGTCTGCCTAACAAGCAGGACAATGACGCTATAGCGACGAGCTCATTAGTTTCAATGTTTACATGTAACCCAACTTGACGCATTTAATTTAGAGCTCAGTGAACATGTTTCTTTAAAGCAAAACACAGAAATATGAAGGGGAAACTTAAATGAAATACATTAATAAACTGATAATCACCCGTTTAGCGACTCCAGGTGATGAATGCGTCTCGGTCAAATTACGCGACGAAAAATGTGTATGTGGCATTGGAGCCGGTGTCAAATTGTATAGATTGCATTGAATAGGAAAAAAGAAAATGTATAGTTCAAAAATTCATAATTTTGTACAAAAAATAAATATCAAACCATTGCGGGTCTGATTTTGATCCTATAAAGAATAATATTTATTTTAAGGTTTCAAAAGTATAGAAATTATTTTGTCCGATTTTAGTAAAAGTGCTATCAGTAAAACGTCCATGCTCGAGGTTCAAAAATGGCTGCAAAAACAAAATGTCCTTNTATGTTCTTTATTATGCCCCCCCCCCCCTTGAAGAAGAGGGGGTATATTGTTTTGCTGGATGTCGGTCGGTCGGTCAGTCGGTCGGTCGGTAGAACAGTTCAATAGCTTGCGAACGGATTTACCAATTGGCTTGATACTTTACATGTGCATTGGCCTTTTCCAGTCGATGACCCCTATTGAAATTGGGGTCACTACATCATTTGTTTTCGATCAAAACCTTGTCAACGAAGGGACCGATTGGCTTGATACTTCCCATTTTCATTGGCCTTGGACAGAAGAATTGGGGTCAATAGGACAAAGGTCAACGTCACTGTCACACTAAGTCTAAAACCATTTCCGATCAATAACTTGTCAACTGATTCACCGATTGACTTGATACCTTCCATGTGCATTGGCCTTGGACAGTAGATAACCCCTATTACAATGAGGGGGCCACTGGGTCAAAGGTCAAGGTCACCGTCACAATAAGTGTGAAAATCGTTTCCGATCAATAACTTGTCAAAGAATCGACTGATTGGCTTGAAGCTTCACTTGTGCATTGACCTTGGACAGTAGATGACCCCTAATAAAATGTGAGTCACTGGTTCAAGGGTCATATAACTTTTAGTGTTGAAAAATGAGATTCATATCACACTGAACGGATGATATGTAAAACAATATAAATAAAGGGAAGTGATCTAAACTGTTTAATAAACCAACACAGATGCTAACCACTGACTGCCGACTGAGTTTATCTCAATTTCAGTCTTTTCAGTGATTATGTACTGAATCAGCGACATCGTTTTTCCGGAAAGAGAATCGATTATCACTGACTTTCTCAACCAACGAGTAATCGATTGTATTGGATCATCGTAACATCACTAGTTATACTACTGTAATATTCTCAACCCATTTACTATAACGATGAATCAACAAAAGTGCATAATTATATGTCAATTCAAAACTTAGGTAAGTGGCTGAGTCACACTGATACGATACGATTAACTCTTATGGTCAGTTTTTCTTGCAAAAATCCTGAGGCAAGGCACTCTTTGGTGGAGCATCTGTTCATCTGACCGCGGAGCTCTTGTTTTACTTAAGTTCGACATTTTTTAGATTCTTGTTCTAATTTTACCATCTCAAGGAAACGTACACAAATCTTTCGGTTTCGTCCGTTGTATGTCCTTATCGGATATAAAGCACGGACTCACAGGGTGATTGTTATTGAAACGTATTTAAATGTTAGTTTATGTTAATATATTTGGTACGAGTACGTTAAATAGCCTATACACTTGCTTGATAAGATAATGAATCTTGAAAATATATGAAAATATATGACAATGTATTGAAGCGAATATTGTTTTAAAAGGCGAATATGTTAATGCCATGTTATTTTTGTTGTATTGTTTGCTTAATAAGATTAATTGATTGACGTAAGCAAGCATTTTGTAAAACTAAAAACACCAATAGTTTAAGTAAAAATGCAGTGGCACAGAAGGTCCATACATATTTAAAGCAAATGGATAATTCTGGACGTACTGATATTATCAGAAATCACCTGCACGTTATTTACCATCCTATGTTAATGTGACGCCTACTGTGATACAGTTTAATAACAACGATAGACAAGCTGCTGTTGTATTTGAATTACCTTCTAAATTATAATGTAATTATTGAGCCTGTGAACTTAAAGTTTTAGCCCTTAAGTCGGTTGTTGGAGAACAGTTTTCAGATTATGAACTTTGAACCATTTTTCAGTTACTACATATTATAACCCATTAACACATTTTTGACAAGTGCGATGTTAGATTCCACTGGACAGAGATCGATAGCGGCATTGGGTCAATTTAATGTTGATGTTTTGTTATTGACCCGGCATAAATAATGTTGATACAGACGGAATGAGCTAACACCAGCATGCACAGACACAATGGTTGACTTTTGTGAACATTGACAATGATACCACATGGCAACATGTAGTTGTCTGCAAGTAGGACGTAATGTCGTATATTACTGTGTAGTAAAATGTAAGGTTGTTTTTTCAACAAAAGTAGTATGAAATTGTATATAGTATTCACAGCAAATAACTTGCTTGCTTCGACAGTCTTAGTGTTGACATATATAATGACGTGACGTTATTTGCGAAAACAGGGATTGCATAGACCCACTGTGTTTTGACGTTGATGTTACGTAGTGTAAAAATGCGACTTTGTTTAAATACTGAAACAATTTTGAATTTGTGTTTGCAGTTAACACTAGGTATATACTTTTGTATTTGCTTTTTTTAAATAGGCTTTCAATAAAATGTCACGACTTGAGAAGATAGCGGTTCAAGTAAATAATAACGAGGGGTATTAGTGTGTAGTAAGATGAAAGTGTGTAGCTTCAATGAAAGACATATTTTGTGCATGTCATACCAGCATAATGAACGTGTGAGACAAAGGTTTGACGGGAGACCGATCTAATCGACAGGTTGATGTTGTATCTATGGAATGTAAAAGCAAATACAGTGTATGTGTTTTATATGTCTTCACATTTTCCAATGTTTTATATAAGGTCTAATGTTATATTATAGGTCAGTAACTAATCTACCGATCTAACAAATAGATTTTTATTTAGTTTTGTTTTGATATGTATTAGATATTGCAGTTGAGGATAGTTCTGTCAATTTACATATGCTTTACTGATGCAGTACCTTCTGATATAGATTAAATGGTTTGTTGTTTGTTTGGATTTTTTTGTTATTCAAATTAAAGAATCCTCTGCTTCCACGGTGTTTTTGTCATTTAAAATACAAGAGTTACACTATTCAAAAGCCAACGCTAATAACTAGATTCACTTAAGTAATGCAAACATTTCATACAATTTGGACATTGATAGATGAGACAAAAGGTAGGTACCAAATGTGTTTGTGGTTTTAAATTTGACATGCTCCGAAATGACACAGGGTCTTATACAAAATTACGTTTGTGTTTATGCATTGTGAATTGTAGAGCCATAGTATTGCTTATATTTATTCGACACATTTTCACAAACCCTGCGCCAATGTTGATCTAATATAGTATAACTAAGTTAAGCAGATATAAACCAAATATAAAAATACAAACTTTATACTAAACCACTTATCGCTAAAATCCAATCGACATGTTAAACCTAATAATGCGAACATGTTATTTATACACAAAATCATGTTGCGGTTATATAAAATTAATATGAATCTTTGACTACGTCTCGAATAGTATTGTTATTCATCTGGGAAAGCCTTTGAATAAGTGTTGTTCATCAATAATTAAGTTAAATGAAGCAAATGTAGTAAACGTAGTAAACAGCTGTATTAACATTATATATACCGGTATACAAAAAAAGGAACCATAGTATNATACAAAATTACGTTTGTGTTTATGCATTGTGAATTGTAGAGCCGTATTTTTACAACATGACTGTTAAATAGATTGGCCTTTGACTCCGATGAAGGACATTGATCTAAAAGCTAGACGGCATTCTATTTTTCTCACGTTAAATAGTATTGCTTATATTTGTTCGACACATTTTCACAAACCCTGCGATAATGTTGATCTAATATAGTATAACTAAGTTAAGCAGATATAAACCAAATATAAAAATACAAACTTGATACTAAACCACTTATCGCCAAAATCCAATCGACATGTTAAACCTAATACTGCGAACATGTTATTTATACACAAAATCATGTTGCGGCTATGTAAAATTAATATGAATCTTTTACTACGTCTCGAATAGTATTGTTATTCATCTGGGAAAGCCTTTGAATAAGTGTTGTTCATCAATAATTAAGTAAAATGAAACAAATGTAGTAAACGTAGTAAACAGCTGTATTAACATTATATATACCGGTATACAAAAAAAGGAACCATAGTATTCAATATTATACATCTGAAGTTAGCCTCACATGTCAGCAAAACAGGATACTTAGCATTCGTTATGTTCAAGCAACATTCTCTCGTAAATTTGGGTTATGCAGGATGTTATCACAGTAGGAAGTGCGTTCTGAATAAAAGCAGATATTTTAGTGTATATTAATGTCAGACATGCAAATACCACTGGCGCATAGTGCGATGTATCACATCAGTTTTAAATCCTATATTGTGAAAGCAAATACACTAATGCAGATTAATTAATCGGTTAATACAATCCAACTTTTGTGACATCTGCAGCGAGCGGGACTGCAAGCGGGCTGGACAAAACGTAACGAGTTTACAACCGTTTGTAATTAATAACAATAAAATAGCGTACATACAGATGTACCCATTGTCGAATTAAAGTTCAGTTTTTTTTATTTTGAACAATATTGTACCCCACCCCTAAACATGTGATGCAAAGAAAGTCAACTATCCACGTGTTTGCCATACAAAACATATGGAATAAAAAGCAACAATAAGGGTATAAAAAGTTGTTTGCTCTAATCGCGACCAAATCCAATTGTTTGTACCGACCCTCAACTTTTGTTCGGTAACCTAGGGTGAGTTTCCGACTTGTCAACCCATTTAACTTTTTGCATTTTAATGTGAGTTCTCATAATTATATATTTTCCTTATCTCAAATATCAGTTGTTGCTGTTTGAACTTAAAATAACATAATCAGTTTGTGTTTATATTAACATACCATCTGATTGCTATACTGCAGAAATGTCAATTATACTAAAATGCCAGAATTTTATTAGACAAATAAGGTAACGTCTTTGAAATCAACACAACAGCCGTTTTCAAAATAAAACGCATTATAAAAGTTTATTGACGTTGATATGTTTTCTATATTTAATACGAACCTAGAAATGTTCCAAGTGCACCTATGCACACAGTATTTCACTGATACAAACATTGTGTGTATTGTATTAGCTTATTTGACCATCTTTAATCCACTTACTTAAATATAAAGCTACTCTTAGCTGGTATGATGGAAGATATTAAGATTATCCGTACGCAACAAACAACACTTATCAAAGGTCAAGTTCAATTGATGCACAGTTTAATTTATTATTTGACTCCTTATAGAGACCCTTACACCTCTTATAATATATGCGACCCTTATAGTGTTTAGTGCATGTAGTGTTTAATTACCTAAATGCGTGATGCTTTCTCATTCAAATATTACTTCAGTATTTCTTTCCAACATACCCGAATGAATCCGTTAACAAATCAAATTATGTGTGAAAGAACGCTTAGGACTTTTTAAGAAATTGTGCGAGTCAGTTTAGCGTGCAAATGTTTACTTCTTGTATCTTAACCTTACATATAGTTACATGGTAAAGTTTACCATCATTCAACACATACCATATGTTTTCATCAACATCTGATTATATCAACAAAACACATAGAAGCTGTTGCAAAGCTAGTGCTTTGGTTAAATAATCATATGTAGATTCCCTGTAATATACATAAAATATAATACCATCATTTGTGTTTGGCGTAGGCTGACGTTTCTATTCATGTTTATGTTAAACAAAACTATAGGAGAATTATTGTAGCATAAAATGGTCAAAATTCATCGAATTTCAGGTTTTCAATCAGTATATTCGCAGTCGTTTAATTCTAACGGAACTCAACTGTAGTGTTGAAAATGTATTCAGCGGCTTCCGGTTGTGAAAACATTAGTTGCAAAATTGAATATTGCATGATAAGAATATTGTTTATTTTGATTTAGTTTCTTATAAGTCCCGTTAAATGACTACTAAGAAAGACACATCTATTCGTATGTTCATAGTTTTATTTCGCCTCACTGTTGTGTGGTGTATAAGATCCTTAAATTACATAACGTATATTGTTTGTTAATGTTTTCAAGTCATCAGGAACTCATTTGTTTAATATATCATTCAAATGCATCACATTTTGCAAAGTTATGGTTTTATTTGTTTTGTGCAAGAAAAGGCAACAAAATGGTTGACCTGAAAATGTCATTTATTATTGTTAAGGACGAATACTTTAACTGAATATGTACAAAAAAAAGTTGGGGACCGACAATGTGCCAAAATTGTGAAAAAATCCCCCAACCCAATACCTGTGTCAGGACAAAAGCAAAGTCGCGAAGTGAAGGGAATAGAAAAAAAAGAACAAGAACCAAAATGAGTTGTACCGTGCGGCAGAATAACACGTTCATAAATGTAAGTATGAACAAGGTAAGTTAATGTACACCTGTTAAACAATATGTGAAACTGAATTGGACAACCTGAACAACGTATGAAAACACATTTGTACAACAAAGGAAATTACCGAACCTGGCCCACTTCCCGGTGAGGCCAAGATGTACCAAATTATTAATGTTGATTTATGGTAGGTAAGTAACACAGAAACTATGAATACAACATGAATTTGATTTACAGGAATAACCCATTTTAAGTAAGAGCTGTAAATGTTCGAAAAAGACAGTCTATATACTTAATAAGCAAGGCTACCTGGGCCCTCAACCCGGTGAGGCCTGATAAAATGTAGTTAATTAGCGAATAAGCTGCTTATGCACTGGTGGTAAAAACATAATATGACAAAGGAATAATAGAAAAAAACTAGCAAAAAGACATAACATGTAACATATGTACAGTTAAGGTCAACCTAGGCCCACAACCCGGTTAAGATTGTAATACGAATTGTTAAACAAACATCAATCCAAAATCTGAGGCCCAAAACCGCAGAATTAAAGACCCTTAAACGCATGAATGTTGTGACGAAGAAGTGTTCTGAGGCCCACAACCCCAACATTTCACGTGATGCTGTAAGCCTTGTGATCCGCGGCCGAAAAAACTGAGATCACAATTCGAGCGTTGGGATGCGTATATATTTCTTAAATGCATCAGAGCGCCATCGACCCATCAGTTGAATGAGGGCTTCAGGAACTCCCAACGAAGCCGCTGTAGTGACTGCACCAACACGGAGGCTGTATGCCTTGTACAGTGTGGTACCACAACCAGTATAAATTAGAGATCGTTGTTAGTGTTCCGAAAAGAATGATCTGGAGATTGCCGACCCATCCATGGAGCAGAAAAATGGCCCTGTCTATGAGCCAAGTATGTCAAGAAATGCTTTGACGGCGGAAACGGGACAAATATCTGGGTTATCTGGTGTTGCGGAGACGGATAGCACCACTGATTTGCCACTACTGTGTTTATAGTTGGAGAGTGACAACTCAATCGAGGCTGGCGAATACGCTGTTGGATGAATGAAAATTGGCAAATGAATTTGTCAAAACTGCGGGCTTAGATCCGCCAGTCATATCCCCGACGCGCATGAATGCATGAAATGTTTGAAGGGACATAGCTTTTAAGAGAATCCTGTGAAACGCAGAGTTGCTTGTGAAATGTAATGATTGCACTAGTCTGGCGAGAAGGTCGGGCGTTATAGGCAAGCGTTTGTGCATGCACTTCTTTACTGCAAAATTCTGTGTGGGGTCCACCATTTGCTGAATGTTATGGCTATAAGAAATGGCGGATAGGTAGGTAGCATCGTTGAGTCTGCTAGTCCCTGATTGTAACAATGGACGATAAAGAGCATAACTGTTTGAGGAGACACTGGTAGGTTCTGTTGCTGGCTTTGGTGAGCGCGTTAACATTGGGGAGAAACAGCGAACTCTCTGACATAAGTACGCTGGGATGAGCTTGATAAGCTGTCTGTGACTAATAAAGCCGCAATGTCCTTCAAAGCCCTAAGCTGGCTGTCAGAATGGTCTCTGCCATCGGTTGTGGAAAATTGCACTCCTCTAGGAACTTGTCCACCTGATTCCGCAACAAATGTATAGCTAANGGAGTTATGGTCGTTTCGTCCCACTACCAGTTCGAGCCACTGATATTACTGTTGAAAAGGGGTAGCGTTTCGTCCCACTGATAATATATAGCCGGGTAGGTGTGAATAATACCGTATAGGTGTGAATGAAAACGGGAAACTTTTGCACCTGTGATGGTCACCTCTGTGCCATGTAAAAACAACATTGTTTAATTTCAAGATTATTTATTCAGGTTATATGTATTCTGCATGCGATTTTTCATAATTGAAGATTGAATTTAAATATAATAAATTTAATTAAATGTATTTCAGTCAAAGATTTATTTTAAAGTTGTCATATATATTATATATAGTACATTAACAATATTGTTATGGAATACATAAATAAAATAAAACATCACGCCACAAGATATATTTCACATTTTGTACACATATATACACACAATAAAACAGCCTCTTAGCAAATACAGTACACTACACGTTGTTTTTTTAATTAGATTTCACAAGATTTCTTAAAAAAAAATACACAAATAAATACATATTCACAAGCAATAAAAACAGCCTTTAATACACATAGCACAAATATATACAAACAATGAAACAGAGCCTCTTATACACTACACATTTTTTTTTCAGTTGTTTTTCTTCAGACCTCGTCTCCGTTCACAATACACGCACGGGTATTCTTCTGCCATTACTGGTTTTGTGAATGCAATGAACAACGCACCTATTATATACTATGTGTTCAACAGACCTTATTTACTCTTTCAGTGTTCATTACACAGTTAGTACAATCCACGCGGCAAATTAAAGATAGTTAATAAGTTTACTAATTGACCATTAAAGGCCTGGGTCGCTAATTAATTGTTTGCACTTCGCTAATATAACATTGGAATGCCTTTAGCGGCACATGCCGCTAATTAATAGTTTGCGGGTTGCTAGTAAAACATAAGCTTTTCTAAAAGTAAATGACCAACATTTTATTATTTCTTAATTGAATATTATTATATTTATTGGACATAATGCACATGGTGCCTAAAATAATAATAACAGCACTTGATGTTTTATATTTATTGAACACAATGCACTCTGCAAACATAATATAATGCAAACAAATAAAATAACAGCACTTTCTGTTTTAAATTTATTGAACATACATGTAATGCACATGATTCATAAAATAACAATGACAGCGTTTTATGTTATTAATTTATTGAACATAATGCACTATGCAAACATATTATAATAATTATCACATAATCGGCAAAACATGCTTTTGGCAAAAAAATAAATATCATAAATACATATACACGGATGAATGTTAATAACTGAAACTACACAAAAACGGTAAAATAAACAAGAAAATATCATTATAAATGTTAACACTATTTTAATTTGCTACATCAATATACACCCCATTATGATTCACACCTATACAGTATTATTCACATCATCCTGCCTATTATTCACACCATCCTGGCTATATCTTATCAGTGGGACGAAACGACCAATCCCTTCCTACACAAATATCAGTGGCTCGAACTGGTAGTGGGACGAAACGACCATCACCCGTTGCAATATTATCCTCCAGTGACCAAATACCGGTGTATAAAGGAAACAAGTAACAGAAATTTTGAACTAATGCAAAAAAAATACCTTCAAAGAATTATTTATTTCCCCTTGAAACTGATGTCAAATTTGTTTATTTTTTTTTGCAAATAAATGTGTTCAGTTTAATTGCACTTGTGTTTGCTTCACTTTGCATATTATGTGGAAATTTAATGAAGGGGACTAATAGAATGTTAAATAAAATGTATGGAATATGGATAAATTTGAATTATTTTAGTTCAAGTAAGATTTTGAAATGTGCTGTACCTGTTTTTTCCTCTTTTTTGTTGTATTTGTCTTTATTTTCAATTGTAGTATTGGTAGTTTAAAAAAAATACTCTGACTGCATGCGTGTGACGTCATAAGGAGAGTCTCGTTCTTGTTAATATAAACAAAATCACTGGAAATAGGTCTCCACCCATTAAAGGTCACCATACTATATTGAAAGAGCTTTATGTTTAAACACATATAGTATGAAGATTCAATATTTTCTGCAAAATGAAATTCATTAATTGTTTCATAAAGACAGGGCACAACGTATTAGTTTAAACCTATTTATGCAAGCTTAATTGCATTCAAACCATAATACTTACATGTATTTAGATGCTCTTGAGTCCGTGTCCAGGTTAGAACCTGTACTTTGTGTCTTTTGGGTAGATCATAAGAATGCACACACAGTGGGGATNAACTGTTGCTGTATAGACCTGCATGGTGTTAAAGCCTTTATTTATAGCGGTAAATAGCGAGCTTTGTCATGTCCTCGCTAATGCTTTACGATATATTTTGAATAATAAGCGATCAATAAATAAGGACATGTTTAACTGCATACACCAGCTTGGATAATTGTATTGACTTAAGCAATCCATACCCAGTCCATTCGCCAGGACATGTTTAACTGCATACACCAGCTTGGATAATTGTATTGACTTAAAGCAATCCATACCCAGTCCATTCGCCATATAAACTAGCTCTACCGCCAAACAATCAACGGAAATAAGTGCTTAATTATAGATTCAGTGGCTTAAATATAAAGCATACTATGCGTTAATACATTGGTTATTGCAAGGTAAGAATTATTTTTCGAGTCAAACTTTAAATCAGTTCTAAACATTTAATATATCGGCTTGCCTCGATATGTGCTCCACCAGATTACTTTGTATTTAAAATAGAATCTTCCACCTTTATTGAGCTAAACATTATGACCGTATGCAACTTGTCAATGGAAGATCGATTTTAGCTGAACATAATTATATCCATATATTAAACTTAACCATCAACGAGAAATATTAAATACAATCACCGGGCTATCTTTTAACGGAACCAGAAATCAAATGCTCTTTACTTCGATTACGTTCATAATGACACGATTACGCCTATACATATAAATTACAATATCAAACAATGAAACTGCAGAAACCATATCCGGAGAGAAATAATTGTTCTTATCCACTAAGTTTAAAACCGAAAACCTACTATAAACATTTTCGGATTAAAACTGGGATTACCGCCTTGGAACGGTTGGTTCATAGCATTTGGGGTTTTAAGTCGAATGTGTTGCAGAGTCCAAAAGTGTGTTTGAGTGTTGTACCATACAATTTTCTCAAATAAGTGCTGATGTCCCATCATAGTAAATGTTTTCGTACAAAAAAGGAATTTGTGACTATACGTCATAAGTTTGTTTGCCATTTTATAAAACTATAATTTTGGTTTATACTATGGTACTTCTTCTTCTAAACTTTATTTTCAGTTTTGTTTTTTTCATAAATGTTTTATCTGTTTTGCAAAACACATTCAAGCTCGTTTATGCTTGCTTTTACGAGCCATATAGTTTCATAATCATTTGTTACACATAACAGGATAAACATGCTCGTTAAAATTCTACTTTGTGAAACTTGATAAGCTATTGACATTAAAATCAATACGCGTTTATCCCAACGTTTCAATTGAATATATTTTGAAATCTGATACTATGTCTATAAAGAATTCAATATGTATTTATCCTTCATTGATAAAAGAACAGAAGCTCCTCTAGTATTTGAATAAAACTACCCAATATACTCTGCACAATTGCAAAACATTCACAGGTGTGCGTTGTATCGTTTTGATTGATCTTCCATTGCCTGAACATAATGGTCGACACGTCTTTTCTTAAGCCTCGTACTATACTTTTAATTTTGCAATGGCACTCCGGGAAACCCGATATGCTGTGAAAAGTTGGACGTGTTAGGAAAAGTTGCCGATAAATTTTGCGGGATTTCGATAGGGTAAGTAAATACAGTTCTATAATTCTTTAAAGGCTTTGAATTAAAATATATTTTGGTATATGCAAAGGAGGTATTATCATGTATGTTAGAAAAATCCTGGTTATTATTATTAAGGATTCATTGAAATACGGCTATTTGAAGTCGACGATGCAGGGATTTGTCCCCTATTTAGCACTTAATTTACACATTTTTTTAAAGGTATGCCAGTGAACAAGTTTTTGCACCGAAAATGATATCAACCAATGTCCCCCGAGTAACAAATCGCCAGGGTTTCTTTTAAAACTTCGTATTGGTGGAGAAATTCGACTTTACATTCAATGTGTTGATGAACACATGATATGACCCGGTGCATTGCAAAGATGTTAAGACATGACAGGAGTGTAGTTCATTAATAAACTTAAAAGCTCACTATTACAGCTGATTTATGCCCACTTTGATGCATTTTGGATCATTTTCATTGAATTTTGAGGTTTAATAATTATATCTGTTCTGAAGCTTAGTTAGTTGCCAGCTTATGTGTATTGCTGTTTGGTTTACACTTTATTTTACATCGAACTGTATCTAGTGTTATAACACACGCTGTCTAAAATATTCGGGGATACATGTGTTTTTACACGGAAGTCTTTGATAAGCTTTCAAAGTAGAGCACACAAGTCAGTTATGTTTCATAAGGAAATGAATGTACTTTAAAAACAAATATGCAGACATAATGTGTATTTTGTGTGCGTAAATGTACACTCCTTACCTTTACAGATTGTGCCCATGATGAAGCCAGATGTACAAATTGACCACAGCTCGCCACAAGTAGTCCCAGGTATACTTTGTCGATGCTTTTGTATTTTTTATTCCTATATCAGTGTGTAACTTATTCCTATTAAATTCATATTGTCATATCAATATTTATATATTTGTTTTATTGCAAAATATTTAGCTAAAAGTTCAATAAACGTTTTTGTTCCTGTAATGTATTTTATTTATTTAATTTAGTGTGTAACTTTTATTTAATGTATTTAACATTTTTCAATTGTAAAAGTGGTTATCAAACTAGGGATATGAATTAAATTATATTTATGGCATAAGGTAAGTCAAACCGTGTACATGTTTTATGGCATGATTCTCTTCTGATGCAGCAGTATCTGTGTACTCACCGCTTTTTTGTACCTAACAATGTATTTATACATATTTGCTTTTAGGTTGTTTAGAAAAAAAAAAACTTGCAAACTTTCTTGTGTTATGTGAAAGTTTAAACATACAATAACTTGAACAATCAAGAAATAATAGAACGTACCGAAAGTGGTTACCTAACAATTCAATTAATACGTTAACTTTTTTTTTCTTAAGTTAACTGATGCTCTTATCCACCTAAGTAAAGTCAATGTGAAATTTTCAATGGACTTATCTACATGTCCTATATATTTGTATAAAACAGCCTGACTTCATTTCTCGGTACCGGAGCTTGCTGCTTTTACCTTTACACAGAACGCAATCCTCAATATCAACAGGTCACCCGAGCCGAACAAGCTTGAATAAAAAAAATCTTGGATTGATGTTATTACCGCTCGTGAGCTACTCCAAACCTGACATCATTCGAGCATCAATTAACAACTGGTTCTTTTCGAAAGTTGGTTAATAAACAAACTGTATACATTCAATAAATACGTTTACTTTTATCTATAGTTCTCAGTACTTAATTCTCAGTATCAACAGGGCACCCTTACAAGTTTGAAGATAATATTTCATGTTATCGCCGGTCGAGAGGTACTCCACCACTTTACTCTCTTTTGCTCTGGTCTCCTTCATACCATTGAGTAATTAAATAGTAAGTAAATTGAATGCGTTTTAATTCCCTTTTATTACTGTTTAATTTGAGTTGCAATTCTATGAGGTTGAATTTTATTTACACTTATATGTATCATGAATATTGCTGGGCCAAGTATGAGGTTGAGTGCTCTATAGCCGGTTTAAACCCAAAGTGCTTAGCATTGACCGTTCCAAGGCGGTGACCCCAGCTTTATTCTATTATATGTAAATGTTGTTTCGTTTTGTGCCGTACTGTACCGTTTTGACAATTTGTTCCTTGCCATAAATAAAGGACCACGAAGGTGTGCAAAATAGAAATGCAATACGGCTGCAGCTTCTGGAGTTTCACTTCTTTATATTGATATCCTGACAACGTTAATTTGCAATTTGTTCTTTGTGAAAGCTTTGCGCCCTTTGATTGTGTGACTTTTTTATTTTGTATTAGTTAATTAAAACATTACTTTAATATTTCTTGACTTTTCTTTGTCTTATCAATATTTTATCATGAAACGAATTCATATAAACAAAATGTGAAACTGTTCTCTTTGTTTAAATAAAATTATTTAATTAATTTTATAAAAACGAAATATGAGTTAATATACAGGAAAATCGCAGTGTTTGTTTACATTATTTTGCCTCAATACAACAGTGGTACAAGTAAGTGTGTAATGAATGTATTTTAAGCGAACAGATTAGCACAACAGTATCAATAACCGATACAAACATAAAAAGGAAATACATTCACTGAAAAAAAGGAATCTATTCATGAATGCATGCTTAAAAAACACATTTCTTTGGACCATAAAACCTTCATAACACGTCAATTATTTCAGTACATTGCACAGAATTTGACTTCGCTTCATGTCATCTCTGTCTTGCGTAGTTGGATGCCAATGTTCCCATGCTAAGTGTTACTTCAACTCCCCCCTCGCCTATGTGTCGTGTGGATTCAAATCAATGTAAATGCCGAACTTAGGATTGCTCAAATATATGATTGCTATTTCCAGACGTATTATTGTCATGAAGCCGATATGGTGTAACATATAATACAACATTACTAAAACTGCCCTTCAAAAATTCCGATTGAACGTAGTTTTAATTTACCGAAGTATTAAAGACAGTAACTTTTTATAGATTTGGAGCCAACATTCATGTTCTTCTTACTTCATTCATCGGTAATTCTAAAAACATGTCTTGTAGTAGTTCATATAATTTAACGTGTGATCGGTAAACAAGTGCAACTCTAGGAAGTCCATGCTTTTTTAAAGTAATATTTCATTTATTCAATCATCGGTTAACAATCGTTAATATCCTATAAACATTAAAACAAATATCTCTCAAGATTAAAACAAAACATTGCGTATTTTCTTACTCAAAATCAGCGCTGCGGTGGTGCTCATTGTTAATCGAGGATTACAGGTCAGGTCGGTTTGGTCGGACAATCTGTTACTAGTATAACATAATCTTATACAACCTGCCCCGTCGTCGGGCTGTCGGCGATTTAACCGGCTCCCCGACTATGGTGTTACGATAACGCGGATTCCTTAGTGAGGAGGGTATTTCGGTAACACAGCAGCATGCAATATAAGAGCTTACAACGGGCGGATGAACACATAGGAGTGTCAACGGCCAACCCATGGGCAGTGGGCATGTGTCATACCTGTACGGGAAGGTAAGACATCCCCGCTCTTCCACTAGGCCAAGGGAGCACCTAAGACATTTGCGAGTACCGCTTCAGTCTCCCTACCAGGATTATGGTCCTGCTGCCTTTCAAGTAAGGGTTTGGTTACTCAAAGACTAAGGAATTTACCCCTACTTCAAATCCGGAGCCGGAGTCCCTAAAGCAGTGTGACCTTGTCTACAAAGTCATTCTGGCAATACCTGCGACGCTGCTTTTTCCAATATGTATTGGCTCCGCCTTCCCCTTGGCCCTACGTGGAGAGAGAGGATCTGCTACATTGGCAACAGCTGACCCTCCATACTATCCTTCCCAGGCTTGCGCCCTGGAGAGGTTACTCCAACTTCGCTGCAGAGCGTCGACAAAACACGCAGAGCAGCAGTTACCGGTTATAAGCCATCAGCTCCATTGGCGTAGAGCTTGGCGCCATGGGCTGCTTTCAACGGTGGAGAGATCACCATGTCTCACCGGACAGCAACCACCCGCCACAAGCTTGGTGGGCATCCCCCAGCTTTCCCGACACACATTGCCTGCCTTACAGGTCGCGTAAAGGCTCAGGCTACTGCAATACCTGACAAGCGGACTGCGTTTAATGCACCTGGAAATACAACAGAAAGGAAAACCCCTGTCCTCAAACTGGGCACCTAGAATGTACAAACACTGTCTCCAGGAATATCCGATGACCTCCATACCATTAGTGATGTCCAAAGACCTCAGTTATCAATGATGAGATTGAGAAACTCCAGGTCGACACTGCTACACTGCAGTAGACGCGGCTTGCTGATTCTGGAACCCTTAGAGAAATGGAATTTACAATCTTTCTGGCAAGGGAAGAGTGCGGATAGATGGCGTTGGTTTTGCTGTCCTGAATCTTCTGTTCGGGATTATAGAACCATTTAAACAAGGAACTGAAAGGATGTTATAACTCTGCCTCCACAAGTCCTCTGGCCCAGTCAACCTTGTCTTTGCCTTTGCACCTCAGCACCACCAAGGATTTCAATGACGAGTTATACAGCCAGCTAGACTTGTAATCAACAGGATTTCCAAAGAGGAGCAGCTTGTACTGCTGGGTGACTTCAATGCCAGAGTGGACGAGGACCACAACGCTTGGTCCCCATGCCCTCGACAATTCGGCATTAGGAATTATAAATGAGAATGGGAGGCCAATTCTGGAGCTGTGCCCATACCATGATCTCAGCATCACTAACTCCTTCTTACAGACCAAACCACAGCATAAAGGATCTTGGAGACTTCCTCGATCCAAACACCGGCACCAGCTTGACTTGATCATTACCATGATATCTGGCCTGACTGGTTTGCTGTTCGATGACGCTTCAGTCAAAGAAGGTTCACCGCTCCAGGCCTGAGGGCAAACCTCGTATTGGTGCGAGCAAGACCGCCTTCCCCGAAAAGGTGGTGCAGTTCAACCAAACCCTTTCGGAGGTGTTCCAACTAGAACCTGCTGATGCCACAGCCAAAGAAAGATGTGATCACATCAGAGACACAGTAAACAACACTTCCACGAAAGCCTTTGAAAAGAGGCAGAACGAACAGCGACTGGTTTGAGGCCTACTACTGAATGTCTCGCTGTGTAATTAACTCAATACATCTAGATCAATAAATATATTACTTAGGTATGCCGAAACAAACCTGCGTTATGTTTGAGATAGTGAATGGTTTTCATAATTACAAAGCTCGACATTCTTAATAAAGTAAAAGAAGCGTTAAATTATCATCAGTTAAAAAATACGTCATATGTTGCATAGCTCAAAACTTGGTTACGTAATTATGAAATCGACTAATTCTACACACAATCAATAGAACGTATTGTTAAATGCTACGTGTCCTTAAATTCTATTTCTTTAATGGATATTTTCAAACACACATTTACAGTTCTAAACTTGTTTCTTTGGTGAGTATGTAAAATTTCAAAACAGTGCTTTTGTCCATAGACCAAATATTTTGTTCAGTAAATCTTTTTTTAATATTTTGTACATGTACTTTAAAAAATCTGCGCTTAAAATATGACTTCATCGGGGGTGAAGCAGAGAACTTGATTGTATTACATTATGCTTTAAAACTGTGCGGTTCGTTGCTTGCTTATCGATTCCTTGCAATAATATACATCAGGCTGTTATTTGCTTTACTTTCTGTATATTTTTCTGTTCCTGCTTTCTTGTTTGACAAATTATCGGATTATATGTGACGTTGTCAAAAAGTTCATTTTTGACCAAGAGTTTCTGAAAACAAGTATTTGAGGCTATTTAATTTGGTATATTTTAGTCATCCATGTTATTTACCTTAACTCTATCGGTAAAGACAGGGTCCATTTCCAATATATTGTATTTTAACCAGTATTTTAACGAAGTTGAAAATCATAGTGTTTAAGTTTTATTCATAGCGCCAAGCTGTAACCTTTCTGAACATTTCCGCCCCTCTCCTGGCATCAATAAGAGCAATATCTTGTGGCGTAGATACAATCACAGTTTGAAACCATATTTATTTATTTCCAAGCTTTCAGCTAATTTAACGTCATATCGATCCGATGATATTGATCGCTTTTTTTAATATGGGTCATGCCGGGTCAAAAACGAGGTCACGGGGTCACTTAGTGCGTTTTAAACATTCAGCATGTTGTCCGCTCTCTAATTCAAGTAGTTTTCATCCAATCTTCACTAAACTTGGTCAGAAGTTTTATCTAGTTTTCCCAGTAATACCCTACAGGGTTGGGCAATACATTTGTACTAACAAATCTGGGTTTTGCCAAACTGGACTGGAACTCGTGTACTTTGTATGATTTCTTATAAAGAACTAGTGTTGACTAAGATGAGATTAATGTACAGGGAATTCCCTTAACCAGGACAAATCTAGACGGGTAACTGTATGCATAACACTGCTCTTTTTAGCTGTCCATTTCTGTTTGTCTTGGCTGATTTGTTGATATATTATTATCCCCACCGAAACATTTCGGAGGCGATATAGTTATAGTCTCCGTCCGAGAACCATAACTCTTATCTACCTTAGTTTTTGAATTATATCCCTTTATGCAATTTCCGTCCGAAGCTTTGTACACAGCATAACTCAAAATCTATTTAATGGATTTACTTTAAACTTCGAATATAAACAGATGGCAACTAGGAGAAGTGCAGTGACCAAGAACCATAACTCTAGCTACCTTCGTTTTTGAATTATCCTCCTTTATATAATAATAATAAAGTTAGTTTTGTTTTTTGCACAGCATAACTCTAAATCTACTGAAGCGATTTACTTGAAACTTGAAATATAAACAGATGGCATATAGGGGAAATGCTGTGAACATGAACCATAACTCTTTTCGCCGTAGTTTTTAGATAATCTCCTTTTTTTATTTATTTTTTTATTTATTTATAATTTTAAATTATAATTAATTTAATTTTACTAATATTATTCTACTCTTAAAAACAAATGTTCTCATACAAGCAAATACATTTCGGTGGGGATTTGGCACTACTTTGACAAGCTCTTGTTTATTTTGCAATTATTAAATATTTTGTAATGCCGTTAAAAATAAGTTTTTCTAGTTGTGTATTATGATCTGTGGTTTGTATTTTCCTTAAACAATGTTGCTCAATTCTGTTTGTCTTCACCTCAAATATGCATGATATTTACCTTATTTCAATATAGAATTCCCAGTATTTGTTTACAATACAACAGACAATCCTGGGCAGTCTTGGTGGTTAGATGTTTGTCAAATCAAAAATTGTGAAATCGCTTGTTGCAGGTAATAAAATGTGCAATAAAATTAAAAACCTATATAAACATGTACATTATTATTTGCCTCATTGAAATGTTCTTGAGAGTCTTGGTGTAATGATGCATCTGGAGTGAAGTCTTAAAGCAATTTTATTAACAGGATATTATAAATCAAGAAATATGTTTTTATGCCCCCTTTTTAAAAAA
>VMBQ01007680.1:0-14749 GCA_007657795.1 Dreissena rostriformis | reverse complement strand
GTGTTGTACCTGTGACTTACCAATATTTTACTTGTGACTTACCACTGTTGTTTGTACTTGTGACTCATTACCACTGTTGTACTTGTGTTGTTGCAGTGTTGTGCATGTGAATGATGCCTGGCGTGTCACGAGGAGAGATGAATGGTGGATACAGAGACTTTGAACACGGGCACCTTCGTAGTAGCTCATATGCCAAGTATGTATCCGCTAGTATCCAGCACAGGCAGAATACCTATGCCACTATAAGTACATTCATTGATAAACCACTATAATATTCTAAGGATACTTTCTGATCCTCTACAGACAACAAGCGAAATGGTCATAGTTACAATACTCATAAAAAATAATGTGTAAAGAAATTATGAACCAGAGCACAGTTTAGAAAAAAAAAAAAAAATTTTTTGCAAACATTTTTTTTTGTCCAATCCTGGTAGAATCCAAATAGTTTTAATTAATGTGTTGTTTATTTGTTAATTAACAAAAAATCAAACAACATAAAATTTTGTCTGTCTGATGCATGGGTATTTTACTTCTCTGACTGACATACAGGTTATTCAGGAGGTGGGGCCTGTCCTGGAAAAATTCTAAATCAACAGGTTCTCAGTTCATCTTTAAACATGAAAACTAAATGTTATATAGTAACTAAAATAGGCTGAGTTTTTACCATGGCCTTTATTAACAACTTCTTCCTGGTAATGCCTGCTCTTTGGTTTGCAGTCATATGAAACTGAGGTGTACTAGCAATCTTGTGCACAATTGCGATACGATTGTCATGGTGCAATATAACTTTCCCTGTTTTATGTCTTCTTGACAAAGGTCAGCAACCTGAGATAACATTGACTGTAAAATGCAACACAAATGTAAAGCTCCGAGTGAAAATAGACTTGTTTGTAGTTGCTTTAATTATAAGAATCTCAGTTAAACATACCTGTATCAGATAGTTGATTTAGTTTTACATGTAAGTGCTTAAACAATAATGTCGAAATTAATATGAAATAATTTTGCATTTTCCATTATACAGTTAAAGTTTATAAATATTTCAATTCAACCCATGATGCTGAGAGTTGTGTGCCTCATATCACTATAGATGGCCACAGATTGTGATTATGTATGCCTTTTACTAAAATGTCTTTATTATCTGATTATGCATTTCAATGAAGAAAAAATCAATGTTTGATCAGTGTTGTAATTATGTAGATTGTTAATAAATTTGACGGGCGTTAGCGATTTGAAGTGTTGCATAGATGTCTAATTGTTCGGTGATCGTAATATGGAAAGAATATTCAAAATTAACAAACTTGCACAAAAAAAAGTTAATCGTTCTGAGAAGATCCAAGAGAGCATGAGATTTCGTTGGATGAATACTTCCTCAAATAATCACAGACTTAAACATATATATATTAAATAATTACAATTTATCCAGGCAGAAAGCAAAATGGCTCAACAGTCTGAATGCTGATTAAATGGCAAGTCCTTTGAATTGAAATGACATATTAATTTAGATTAATTACAATGTTTGCAATGACTGTAATGTAAATGTTTACTATCAGTAATATAGCTGCCAATTATTGTAATGCTACAAAAACATCATACTGATTTGTATTCCCCCAAAAAGCAATTAACATGTGGAAACTGGAATCATTTTCAAAGAATTTCATGTGGTTGTTTTTGTTGCAACCATTTTGTATTAATTTTGTTATTCTGGTTGCACTAACATTTGACATGACATCTTGTTTGTTTCAGTGGGTATAATCCATATGGGAAGGAAAACTATGGGTGAGTTCTCTCCCTTATACTGAACTATTAACTATATTCAGATAGTTCATCTCTGCATTACTCTAACAGTTCTAAAACAGCAAAATTCTCTAAATTAATCTGTGGATATTTTTATTTTTGTTTGTTTGATTCTGCTTACTTTTTAGACTTATTAGCAAAAGCTTACATGCATTCAAAGATACCTTAAAACAAAAGAGATATTAAAGCAGTCTTGTCAGAGAAGCTTAGCAGCATGTATGTGTACATAATAATTCTGACATTGGTTGAGGTATTGATGGTACATGTATAGAAACAAGTTACTGAAATCAAAGTAGTTTTAATAGTACTTACTGTATATGACCTCAGGTAAATATATCAGGAAAATATCATTCAATATAATGCCAAGAGTTTGTAGCAAAAGCCTTGATCAGCTCTGAAAAATTGGAACTTCAATATCTTTATTTTGTGATTAAGTCAAAAAGTGTTATATGTCCCTTAATTGTTGCAAGTGAGCCGTAAAGGAAACCAAACACCTTGCATCTCCCTAAATCCCACATATAACCATTAAGAGCTTATTTCAGTGACTTTCGCCCAAACATTGGGCAAAGTAGTCGCTCGAATGTTTACGACTACGCTCGCTCGACTCGTTCAGGATACGCAGCGTCAGCCAGGTCGGTTGCTAGGTAGGGGATCTCACACGTGCTAGAGTGTGTTTTGTGGTGGGGTTTTTCACATCCCTATTCTTTAGCAGCGTGTTCCGTATTCTTCTAGTTTTGCGCCACGGGTAATGGGCTCGGTACCTGTTGTGAGGTTTAAAAGGTTGTCAGATGGCTAGTTTTGATGGTTAATTGGTGGTGTTTTTTGTTACAGTTTTAGCACTTAAATGTCTCTGATTAATGGCTAGAGATGTCGTTAGAATAGAAATTTGTGTCTTGGAGAAAACGTTTGATGTGTTATCAGGGAACCTGTATTATATGTTAACAATCTTAAAAGATTGGTTACTAGCTGTTTTGAATTTGACAATTACTAACATACGTGGTAAAAGGTAGTTACATTTATACTTGTTTTTAAATAAAGTTTAAATAGTCAAATGATTTATAATCGATATGAAGTTTTTTTATTGACAATTATTTTTGCATGAGATGAAAATTATATAAGGTAAAGTTCGTACTAATTCTTTTAAAATGAACATTTATTTAAATCTAATTAACTGGTTGTAGTCTTAAATGATCTTTTAAAATAATTGTATACATCAAATAATTGCATTACACTGTAAATCCAATATAGAGTGGTTTATTATAAGGCGGAATCATATATGACTTGTGTGGTGTTGGCTCCCGTTGTTTTCTCCAATCTTCCAATATCTGTCTCAAATGTTTTCAGTTAATCCATTTATGCCTAGTGGACTCTACCATCCTTCTAAATTGGATCAATTTATTTAAAAAATTAGGGATGTCTAGTATACTTATTTCTATATTTAGAATATTTCTTACAGAAATTCCTTTAAGCAAACAGCGTAGACCCTGATGAGACGCCGCATCATGCTGCGTCTCATCTGGGTCTACGCTGTTTCTCAAGGCCTTTTTTCTAGACACTAGGCATAAATGGGTTAATTAAAAAATGGCCGCGCCCAGCCCATGAATATGTGAAGGGGAATGACATGATGTCAACACTATATGGCAATATATGAGCACTGAACTTATAATGTGGTCCATTTATAATGTGGGTTCGTGGCTTGGACCCTGTATTGGAATTACAGTATAAAAAGTGTTCTAAATCGTTATTCTTAAATTGCTTCTGTCATCTTTGACTCACTGTTAAAATACTCCTATGATTTCAAAATCACCATGAAATTCCTAATCTCATAACAGCTCTGTCTCTTAAAGATCAAACATTTGTCATTATCACCTTTGAAGTGCATTTTCATTCCCAGCATAAAATCGGTGATGATATATTATGAATGGTTGATCAAGTTCATGCATTTTCAATGAAATTGTATTGGGTGGTGTAACTGAGTACATGTAGTTGGTGCTGGAACTGGGTTGAATAAATACTTTGAGGGTAGTAACTTTTATTTTATTTTTGATTCAGTGGAATATTATTGCACATTCCATTTTATAGAAACGTCACTGTCTCGTGTACAGTGTTTAAGATTGTATTGTTTCTTTGCAATCATGCATTTAACGTGGACTTATGAAGAGGTGATAAATTGTTGATCCATATTAAAAGGTTAAAAGTTTCAGGTACTTAATAAGTAAAATCAAAGTGTGTAAGGATTGCAAATAAGTGATTGCCTGGAATCAGATACAGTTTTACTGTAATCAATCATGACGTCTTGGTGTATAGGGATTGCTAGTAAGAAATAGACTCGAATTAACAAGCTGGTAAAATTTGTTTCAAGGCATATTTCTTTATTGACAGTATGTGATTTGCATAATTATATAGATCAAGCACAATGGGGCTAAGGTAAAATCATTACTCATTAATATCTTAATTAAGAAAAACAAATGGAATAAAAAAAATTAAAAAATATTACTCATAATCACGATTGTTGGTGAGTGATTCCTTTGGACAATTATGAAACCCCGAAAGCAGCTGGCATTTCATCTAGATCATATAACAGAGGCTGAAGATGAGGCTTCACTGGCTGAGAAAGCATGGTAGCTAAAGTAAGACTACTACCTTGAATAAATAATTGTGTTCTGAGAAAACTGGGCAAAATGCATGTGTGTAAAGTGTTGTCCCAGATTAGCCTGTGCAGTCCGCACAGGCTAATCAGGGACGACACTTTCCGCCTAAACTGGATTTTTGCTAAGAAGAGACATCATTTAAACGAAAAATTCCATAAAAGCGGAAATTGTCGTCCCTGATTAGCCTGTGCGGACTGCACAGGCTTATCTGGGATGACAATTTACGCACAAGCATTTTGTCCAGTTTTCTCAGAACGCGACAAAAATAATTGTCTGTCCTGATATCATAAGTCGTAAACATATGACAATTATATGCCATTTTTATGGAATGCCGCGTCAGTCTTCTGCTGACAAGGCAACCACACAGCATACTTATATAAGCACATGTCATATGATTTTAACCCACATCATTTCGATGCAACAGGCGATATATCAATAGTCAACAGAAGACAGACGAAGCATTCCATACATTTTGGTTAAAGATTTTTATGAAGTCTAATAAATGGAAGATTTGAAAGTGCCTTTATGGACATATATGACACCTTATAGTGACAGCACTTAATAATTGTCTGTAATTTGTTTATTTCACATTTGATTTTTTTGCTTTTGTTGCCATAGCAGTTTTGCGAGGATTTTGCAAAAGTACTTTCCAGAATAGCTCATTTGAAACTTTTACAAACACATAAAAGAGCTTATATTTGAGGCCTATACAACAATTGAAAGATATATACAACTGAAAGATACGTACTGTTACTACATGTGTATGAAGGCTACACACCATTAACTTTTAGATATTTATAGAGTGACTATTATCATAAATTGTTTGTGGTAAGTAAATTTAACTTTTTGGGGAAAAAAACCATTATCATTATGGAAAAAAAGTGTGATTGTTTCGTCCCAAAATTAGTCAATCACAAACTTTGTCCAACCAATTAGGCGAGAACAAATATCTGCCCTGTCGGACGTGTCATCGATTGTGTTAGAAATGTATTATATTAGAAATATGTTTAACAGTTAAAGATATCAGTTAACATCAGTTTGTTAAAGTTTAATTTCATTATTTTCTTTTTAATGAAGACAGGGAATAGTTTTGTTTAATCAATACACGTGTGCAGCTTTTGAAGAAGTAAAGCAGGAATGATTATTAGGTACATGTATGCATGTCTATAACTTATTTCACCCTATTTTAGTAATCAAATCACACTATTTTTCAAATTCGAAATTACTTCAAAGATTCTATTTGTCTATCTGTATGAATGTTTGCACTCAAAACACTCTACTCAATTTAGATTTGATCTGATCGCAAATATGTCATTCATTGAAAGTTCTGTTGTACAGGACAACTAACAGTCTAAAACTACTATACGTAAAACGGTTTCACTAAATAGAGCGATACATTTCAATAAATGAATAACTAGACGTCTTTAGTTCGAACAATGCCTAGTAAGTCGTTTAAAAGAGGGGAATAGCCTTTCAGATTGGCCATTCATCATTTTGCGTTATGGGTTTTCGTAAATAACTCAAGTGTGTGAAATGAGGTCACCTTTTGTCATAGTGGCCTGATGTATTTATCAGGCTACATGGAAATTCTTTCGCCCTTAGTAGGAGTGTTGAAGACATTTCAATAAAATTGGTGGCTACAGTATTATCATATTTCTTTTTTGACATTCAGGTTTAAAAATTTAATCTTAAGAATTAATCATTCTGCAACGGAAAGTGGATACCGAAAGTTTTGAAATGTGAAATTGTTGCATCAAGTTACATGTGTGGCTGAATGCAAGAATGATTGTGATACTAAGACAGGTTTAGTATAAGTGTTAACCGTCAGATTTATTATGCCCCCCTTCGAATAAGAGGGGGTTTATTGCTTTGCACTTGTCGGTCTGTCGGTCGGTCGGTCGGTCCATCCACCAGGTGGTTTCCGGATGATAACTCAAGAACGCTTAGGACGAGGATCATGAAACTTCACAGAAACATTGATCATGACTCGCAGATGACCCCTATTTATTTTGAGGTCACTAGGTCAAAGGTCAAGGTCACAGGTCAACGTCTTAGTTACTGGAAATAGGAAAATGGTTTCCGGATGATAACTCAAGAACGCTTATGGCTGGGATCATGAAATTTCATAGGTATATTGGTCATGACAAGCAGATGACCCATATTGATTTTCAGGTCACTAGGTCAAAGGTCAAGGTCACAGTGACCTGAAGCAGTAAAATGGTTGACTGGAAATAGGAAAATGATTTCCGGATGATAAGTCAAGAACGCGTACGGCTTGGATAATGAAACTTCAAAGGGACATTGGTCATGACTGGTAGATGACCCCTATTGATTTTGAGGTCACTAGGTCAAAGGTCAAGGNCCACCACCACCACCACCACCACCACCACCACCACCACCACCACCACCACCACCACCACCACCACCACCACCACCACCACCACCACCACCACCACCACCACCACCACCACCACCACCACCACCACCACCACCACCACCACCACCACCACCACCACCACCACCACCACCACCACCACCACCACCACCACCACCACCACCACCACCACCACCACCACCACCACCACCACCACCACCACCACCACCACCACCACCACCACCACCACCACCACCACCACCACCACCACCACCACCACCACCACCACCACCACCACCACCACCACCACCACCACCACCACCACCACCACCACCACCACCACCACCACCACCACCACCACCACCACCACCACCACCACCACCACCACCACCACCACCACCACCACCACCACCACCACCACCACCACCACCACCACCACCACCACCACCACCACCACCACCACCACCACCACCACCACCACCACCACCACCACCACCACCACCACCACCACCACCACCACCACCACCACCACCACCACCACCACCACCACCACCACCACCACCACCACCACCACCACCACCACCACCACCACCACCACCACCACCACCACCACCACCACCACCACCACCACCACCACCACCACCACCACCACCACCACCACCACCACCACCACCACCACCACCACCACCACCACCACCACCACCACCACCACCACCACCACCACCACCACCACCACCACCACCACCACCACCACCACCACCACCACCACCACCACCACCACCACCACCACCACCACCACCACCACCACCACCACCACCACCACCACCACCACCACCACCACCACCACCACCACCACCACCACCACCACCACCACCACCACCACCACCACCACCACCACCACCACCACCACCACCACCACCACCACCACCACCACCACCACCACCACCACCACCACCACCACCACCACCACCACCACCACCACCACCACCACCACCACCACCACCACCACCACCACCACCACCACCACCACCACCACCACCACCACCACCACCACCACCACCACCACCACCACCACCACCACCACCACCACCACCACCACCACCACCACCACCACCACCACCACCACCACCACCACCACCACCACCACCACCACCACCACCACCACCACCACCACCACCACCACCACCACCACCACCACCACCACCACCACCACCACCACCACCACCACCACCACCACCACCACCACCACCACCACCACCACCACCACCACCACCACCACCACCACCACCACCACCACCACCACCACCACCACCACCACCACCACCACCACCACCACCACCACCACCACCACCACCACCACCACCACCACCACCACCACCACCACCACCACCACCACCACCACCACCACCACCACCACCACCACCACCACCACCACCACCACCACCACCACCACCACCACCACCACCACCACCACCACCACCACCACCACCACCACCACCACCACCACCACCACCACCACCACCACCACCACCACCACCACCACCACCACCACCACCACCACCACCACCACCACCACCACCACCACCACCACCACCACCACCACCACCACCACCACCACCACCACCACCACCACCACCACCACCACCACCACCACCACCACCACCACCACCACCACCACCACCACCACCACCACCACCACCACCACCACCACCACCACACCACCGTTGTTCACAGTGACAAAAAACGTATTCACATAATGGCTGCTACTACAACTTATAGCCCATATAGGGGGCTTGCATGTTTTACAAACAGCCCTTGTTATTGTTCGTATAACCAGACATAAACATTTGCTGTGCACAAGTGACCGAATAATACCTTTAAAGAGGTTAGTATATAAGGATTAACTCTTAGGCAGTTGCCTGTTTTCTGTAAGAAAATATTTGTTTGAATGTATTTTATGTTAGTTTAATGTGTATTAAATAAAAATTTAATATTATAATTTCGTATTTGGCTGTACATGTATAAGAAATGTGCTTAAATTGTGGTCGAGAGTTTGAGGAAAATTTGAAGTGACATTCATTGCGTTATTTATCATCCTACATTAAAAGAGTCTTGTTAAAAAAACAATGAAAGCAATGCATTTGTTTTCAATTTCGTAATATTGGGCACTGAACATTAAGTAATATGGTACAAATGGGTATAAAAGAGATTTATTTGCAAAAGGTTTAAACGATTGTCTCATGGTTAGACCCAATACAAATTCTTGGTGTAGGGCAGAAAGGTCCTTCAAATTCTTTCAACATTATTCTTGCATAGGGCACTATTTCTTTACTCTAAGCCATTGGACGACATGTTCATCCTTTTCCTTGGTGATTCTAGTTATGAGACTTCTAATGACTGAACATTATTAGATTGAAATAGGGCACTATTTCTTTACTCTAAGCCATTGGAAGACATTTTCATCCTTTTCCTTGGTGATTCTAGTTATGAGACTTCTAATGACTGAACATTATTAGATTGAAATGAGCTAACAATGCAACTGGTGTTTGATCAGCAAAGATGTAAGTTCACATAATAATAGGAGTTGTAACAATCTTTAAAGCTGGCCGAGTTGATATTTCTCACAACAATTTGGTTTTCACAACTGACCAGAATTGATCAGTATTCGTCAGATACATTATTTCTTCCGTACTGATTTTCGCAAAAATTGTGCAAATAATACAAAAGGCATAAAAAATATGAAACCTTATCCTGTACATACAGAAATCCTCGAGACTATTATTAACCTGTGACTTATGCACGCTTTGGGTCACGTGAGCGCCAATTTTACGTAATTTCCACTTCCGCGATTTTCAAAACAAAGAAGAACTACTTAATAACACGGTTTCTCCATGGCAAATGGCGTTGTAAACAAGGTTACAATATACTAAATAATTGAGTCATGAAGGGCTATACTCTCTAAAAAAAACATCATATTTTACTCGAAGTCATGTTTTACTCTTTAGACTGTTGTTCTGGTTTAATCGTTGGTGATATTGATAGGATAAGCATAGGTGTTCACCACTTAATCCCTGAAATATGATAAAGTTAGAGATTTAAGTAAAAAAATGGCACTGAAAAAGGTTACAATCCACTAGAAAACGGCCGAAAAAAGAAGGTGCAAAAACAGTCGATTTTGATTTGTGTCAAACTCTTTTTTGGTTTGAACATGACATATCTTTTTTATTGCTTTAATCAATTCAGCTTAGAAAGCCCTTTAAGAAAGGTTATGGTTATGGGGGTCTCTATGTGCAAAATGTTGCATTTATTTTCGCTTAAAGTTGTCGCTTTCACATTGAATTATATAGGAAAAACATTTAGTATATTATGACCTAAACGCAAATCAGTCCGCGTCACAAAGGGCCGGTATTTACATAAAATCACCATTTTTTGTGCGGGGTATTATTCTTTTTGTACTTTTCACGAAACAAGTGCGTTTTGTTTCACGAATTAAACGAGCATATCGAATTTTGAAGAAAAAACTGCTTTTTCAGTATAAAAAAAACGTACAGAAACTCGTCTTGAGCATCAAAAAGCGCACCAATCCGTGCTGGATGAAGCTATAAACACGTTTTTATAAACGTTTATGTCTTCTTCGGCATAGCATATGGAAAGATTCCTGTATATTGACTGATTTGTATTATTTAGGTTCAGGTTTTTGCTCTTGAACGCCCTTTATTAATCAAAGCACTGACAGCGAAAGCCAGATGGCTTATCATGCGTTATTATAAAATGCATTTGTTAAGCATTTGTATGTGAAGGATCGATCTGAAATTTGGCATACACATTGAAAATAGGTTAATAATCATCAACAAGTGCCTAATTTTTGCGGATTCAACAGTAAACGTTGTCTTATAGGTTACAATATACTAAATAATTGAGTCATGAAGGGCTACATGTATACTCTCTAAAAAAACATCATATTTTACTCGAAGTCATGTTTTACTCTTTAGACTGTTGTTCTGGTTTAATCGTTTGGTGATATTGATAGGGTAAGCAAAGGTGTTCACCACTCATTCCCTGAACTATGATAAAGTTAGAGATTTAAGTAAAACATGGCACTGAAAAGGGTTACAATCCACTAGAAAACGGCCGAAAAAAGAAGGTGCAAAAACAGTCGATTTTGATTTGTGTCAAACTATTTTTTGGTTTGAGCATGATATATCTTTTTTATTGCTAAAATCGATTCCGCTTAGAATGCCCTTTAAGAAAAAGTATGGTTATGGGGGTCTCTATGTGCAAAATGTTGCATTTATTTTCGCTTAAAGTTGTCGCTTTTACATTGAATTATATAGGAAAACATTTAGTATATTATGACCACAATGATGCAATGGTCACGTGGTTTTACATGTGACCCGCGCATGTTTAAATTTAGATAACTTCTAAATTGAAAAGCCATTTCTTTGTACTGAATTTGGGCATTTCTTGGCGGATTTTGACGTATTTTTTTGCACATCTGACATAAATACCATCATATTTTGACTCATAATCACTTTTTTGCGACACATAACAAAAATGGGAAAATATACCAACATCAACTAGGCCGGCTATAATTGAATAATAACAACAGCAGCTTGTTTACCTTATACTGGTAACTTTTATAATTAAAAAAAGGGTTTTCTTGGAAGGATTTGTGTTGACTAATTATATCAATTAATAACTTTATTTGATCACATACTGCACTTTGTTTTAACATGTACAAACGCTTTTTAAGCGTTTTCATTGGCACCTTTTTTTGGCTGACCAATGGCGTTTATTATTTTGCTGAAATGATGTTGCAATGTCAAGTTACATAATGCAATTAAAACAACTTTTGGGGTTTTATCATAATGTTTATGTGTGTGATAAAAAAATCTGACACTCATAATTTCATACCATGGTTTATTTTATTGTTCAGAAAATGTGGTAGCAAGTTTGCCAAAATCTCGCTTACTAACAAAATTCCTTAAGTTGTTTATTAAAATATTACGAAATCATAACTAGTGTCACATCATATATTTAAGTTGACACAGTACATTAGATATTAAACAACATTTTTTTATTGAAGGTCAATTTTGTTGAAATATCGCGGTTCCAAAAGATACCTTATGGCATTGAAATTAAATGCCACATGTCACCTTTTTGCACCAATGGGGCGATATACAGTAGGATTCTTGTAACTCTTTGTGGGTTAATTATGTCAAAATTCCTTGAGCTATTTGGGCTACATTTCCTTTTCTATGCTAAAGGTATTTAATAACGCCATTCTTGAGTAAATGTTCTCCAGTAATTTTAGATTTATTGCTCAGATTGTATTGTGAGGTGAAGCTACTAGACAAATACATTTGGTATGTTTGCATATTTGAAATACTTAAAAACCAGAATACAGGTGTATTGTCTTTTTTTTGTGCAATAATTTGGTGAGTGCATTATTCATTTTAAAGTATTTCATCACTGACCATGATTTAACCAGATAATTTCAAAATAAAATGATTTGTTTATGTTTCAAGAATATGAAAGCAAAATGTTTTATCTTATTATGTATATGTAACACAAGGCTTGAATAATTAATACTTTACTTGATTGAGCATTGTTTATTGATCAATAGACAACAATTTGGGATTCAAATATGTAGGGATTTAACCAAGAGGATGTTGGCCAGGGTTGTTCAACATCAATGCACATAATGACAAAAGGAGTTGTTTAATTATTTTTTTTGCGATAAAAAACTATAAAATAATTATTTGAATGCAAAGAAAAGGAGAAATGTATTTTACTTCTGTGGTCAGGTTTGGGATGATTTGATTTGTTAGCCCTTAAGATGCTCATTGTGAGCTATTGGGAAACAGTGTTGTCTGTTGTCTGTCCGTGTGTCAGTCTGTGCGTCTGTTCCATCAACTTTTGCTTTGAAAGACATCTCTAGCAATGCTAGGCAGAATTTGACAAAACTTCCCAGGAATGTTCCTCGGGTTGTCTCTGTTAAATTTGTTCAAATCATTCTTGTCCGTTGATTAATTAGGTGACAATGTGTTTTTTGTTATGAAAACTTTAAAAAATAACCTCTGAAACAGCAAGGCTATTGTGGTTCTCTACACACACAAATCACATTAAGCCCCCGGGGTCAAATCTGGCCCCTCCCCAGGGGTAACCAGTTTTACGTGCAGTTCTTCAATGTTTACTATAATTTTAGAAAATGTATTTCGGTTCATTGTTAATACTCTAGAATTCACATATTTTGCTAAATCTCCATGAAACTAGAGCAGAACGTTTGTCTGAGTGATTATATCTATGCCAAGTTCAAAACTTGAGTGTGTTTTGCTTATCATGTTTATAGTGAAACCTTGTAAACACTATCAACTCACAACAGTTAAGTTCCTTGGCAGGTTTTTTATTTGGCCGATTTTATAGCCGAAAAACGGCTTTATTCCCAATCCCAAAAAGTATACTGTTTTCCCAAAATGTGCCAAAAAATTCCCAATAATTTTTTTTTTTNTTTATTTTTTTTTTTTTTTTTTTTTTTTTAGAAAGAAGTGTCTTATGCTTATATTATCTCAATTTTAATTCAGTTTTATCTAACAAAGTATATAATTCTGATTTATATGATTTTGTTCTTTTAATTTTTTAATTTCAATTATTATAAAGAGTTATATCAAATTAGTATTTCCCAAATCAGTGTACTTTTCGCGCAAAAAAGGAAGGCTACTGAATTTATAATTTATTTTCCCAATTTCTTGAAAATGCGGCTAAAATTTCCAATTCCAAAGCCAAGGGCTGGCTATCTTCCCAAAGAGTGGAAAAGAAACCCTGCTTGGGGTCTCATAAGATCATAAAGCCCTCTTGTCAGTCAGTACAGATCGCTTTGTTTTTTTACATACTGCTAGAAAGGACTGCAAAATATACATTTTATGCTGTAATGCATTAAAATATGTGTAGAACTTTTAAAATAATTTGAATGATAATATAGGTGTCAAAGAATGTTGGTAAAACTATAGTTATCACAAAAATATTAACAAGTGGCTGTGACTGTTTATCAAAATATTTATCCAGGCAATGTTAACTTACTGCATACATATTTTGTAGATCATCCATTTTAGTTGTCATTATGGTTGTTTTTTGGTACACCTGGTTGCTACATGTAAGTCTTTCATGGTTCCCTGTATAAATACCTACATATGAGGTTTTGTTTTATGCTGATCTGTTTGTATACTTTCAGTGGTCCACCACGCAGATACAATGGTGCAGATGATTTAGGTGAGTGTTTATTAGTTTAAACCTATCTGTTTTAGCTCGATTGCATTGAAAGTCTTAGGCTTATTTGAAACGCTCTCGAGTCCGTTTTCTGGGACTAGTAACCAGTACTTTGTGTCTTTGGGGGAGATCGAAAGAACGCTCCCTCTGTGGGGATCAAACCTGTGACCTCCCGATTGCTAGGAAGACACCATATCCACTACGCCACGGTGACCTTAGGTAATCTGTTATTGGTGTTATTAGGAAGAAATTTAAGTTCAATATGTAATGACATAACAGTAATTTATCAAGAGTACACATTTCTTGAAAGGTTTGTTTTTAGCTCACCTGAGCACAACGTGCTCATGGTGAGCTATTGTGATCGCCTTTTGTCCGTCGTGCGGCGTCAACATTTACCTTGTTAACACTATAGAGGTCACATTTATTGTCCAATCTTCATGAAACAATAATATCTTGGACAAGTTCGAAAATGGTTCCGGTTGGTTGAAAAACATGGCTGACAGGGGGCGTTGTTTTCCTAATATGGCTATAGTAAAACCTTGTTAACACGCTAGAAGTCACATTTTTAGTCCAATCTTCATGAATCTGGGTCAGAACATGTGTCCCAATAAAATCTTGGACAAATTTAAAAATGGTTCAGGTTGGATGAAAAACATGGCCGCCA
>VMBQ01007679.1:24244-72696 GCA_007657795.1 Dreissena rostriformis | reverse complement strand
GCAGGCCATATGGCATTGTACACTATCTGTAAATAACGGAGTAATGGACCTTTTTTATGTCCACCAGTATATACTGGGGGACATATTGTTTTTGCCCTGTCTGTCTGTCTGTTGGTCTGTCTGTTGGTCTGTTGGTCTGTTTGCGCCAACTTTAACATTGGCCATAACTTTTTCAATATTGAAGATAGCAACTTGATATTTGGCATGCATGTGTATCTCATGGAGCTGCACATTTTGAGTGGTGATTGGTCAAGGTCAAGGTCATCCTTCAAGGTCAAAGGTCAAATTTATGGGTCAAAATCGCTCAAAAGTTGACATAGTGTTTCACAAACACATCTTGTTTATAAATGCAATTTTATGTATCAATGAACTTTGTTTTTTCTAATAATACAAGACATGTAAAGTTATTATAAAAATTATATACATACAGATTTCATGAAGTAATAATTGAAAAGTATATTACATCGAATATTATAAAGTTTTTCAAAACACTTTCAGGTAAAACAAATTTGGATAAAAAGTTTGAAATCGTGAGGAACAATCTGCAGCCATCTGAACAATACAAATCTGTGAGTATTGATTATCTGTTTGGGTTTTCAATCAGCTTATCAAAATGTGTTATTTGTTTAGTTTGATTGCTTTTTTAAGCTTATATGTTGTGTAATGTGTAAAAGTCATCAAATAATATGCAGTTAAAGCTGGTTGCTTTGGAAGTGTTGTTATCAAATGAGCCTCGTTCAGGGAAAACTGGGCTTGATACATACCGGTACGCTTAAAGTGCAGAGTGCACAGGCTAATCAGGGATGACACTTTCTTCACTTCCTGTAAACAAAAAAGTATATAAAAGCCAAAAGTGTAATCCCAGATTAGCCTGTGCAGACTGCTTAAATATATGACATCAATATCCGGTGTGTCCATTGCAGATGATCCTGGCAGGACTGAAGCCTGATATGATCAATGAGATTGCCTCACGCGCTCTGGCCTTCTGGATGTACCAGGTAAACAACTTGGACGCAAACAACTAAACATTGTGCTCTATGTTCAGCAGGCGGGGGAGGGGAAAATTGTCACTACAAATTAGGTGAAGGGGAACATAAAATCAGAAATGTGTATAGTCATATTGGCACCTGTTATTTGAGGCGATAAAACAAAAATTGGAAAAGGAAAATGTTTCTCCAGAGATACCCAAGGCTGAGTACTGGTTGTAACCTGAGGAAAAGGACATGAAANTGATTTTCGGTTAGAAAAGACTTCCTATAAACAAAATTCCATAAAAGCGGAAAGTGTTGTCCCTGATTAGCCTCTACTTATCTACGCATGTGTATTAGGCCCTGTTTTCACAGAGCATGGCTCAAATTAAATAAACATTCTCTTCTGTGTAGTTTAGAAGACTGTTTGCAAAATGTTTAACATACTAACCATACTTTTTTAAAAATGCAATTTTATGTATCAATGAACTTTGTTTCTTTTATTAATACAAGACATGTAAAGTTATTATAAAAATTATAAACGTACAGATTTCATGAAGTAATAATTGAAAAGTACATTAAATCGAATATTATAAAGTTTTTCAAAACATTTTCAGGTAAAACAAATTTGGATAAAAAGTTTGAAATCGTGAGGAACAATCTGCAGCCATCTGAACAATTCAAATCTGTGAGTATTGATTATCTGTTTGGGTTTTCAATCAGCTTATCAAAATGTGTTATTTGTTTAGTTTGATTGCNTGGTGATATTGTCAATTGTCAAAATATATATTCTTAATGTACCTACTCATTACTTCAATCTATTTTATTTGTTGTTATAAACAATGTATATGTCACTTTAACACACAATGTGCTGTGAAACTGTACTTAATTCTGAATGCATGCTTGCTGTATAAATGTTCTTGTCTCCTACCCTGGAGGAAATAAAAGTATATATATTTTATTGGTAATAATTGCTATATGCCCGATTCAAGTTTCACATACTGATATATATATCTCAGTAGAGAGAGACGTGAGCTCTTTCTACTGTGCGCACATTTAAAGACCTGTGAAACTTTACGCGCTGTTATCTGATCGCCGTTAGCACAAGCGCACGTATAATGCGTTAATACCGGGTATATAAGTCATTGCGCAAGGCGCAAGGAAAACTTCTGAATTTAATTATACGCTTGTCGCATACTTGGTAATTTGGAATGATATACAGATAAAGGATATAACTTTTTTTTTAAATAAGTTGGGTCTAAAGGATACAGTGTTGCTATTGTGTTTTAAATATAACTTAAACATAAATACAACGTATGCACCAGTATTTTTTCAACATTAACACAATTGAATTGTTTGTGTTCCTGTAAGATACAGGATAAGGTACATTCTTTCGGAAGCATAAATGGCACTACCTGTGGCACCGAGAGATGAAGTGTTGGTGTTGTACCTGTGTGTGTGCTTCTTAATTATCCGGTTATGTTCGATTTTAACTCAGCTTGGACATGTGACGACACACGCCTTAAGATTAGCGGACGTTGTATACTCCGGCGTTGAGGAGTTAGTGCGTTGCTATTGCTATAGTTACCACTTTGGTTTTCATACAGACGACATCGTATTTAGGAACCCAAACCCGGAGCGCAATTTTGCGAGACCGTTTCTACAATTGAACTGGAGCACGTGTCAAAGACGAACCAACTTCGTGCGACTATTAAATGAAGTGAATGGACGAGTAGGCCAACATACAGGTTAAACATTTGATCCATCATGCATTTAAATTTATCTTTATAATACTGTAGCTTTTAGAGAAGAAAGGTACATCATTTTAGTATTGTTCGTGCAATCAATAAAGCGTTGTGGTCGAGTCGATTGTAGCGCACACTTATAATTATTCATACCAAGTGGTCGATTCCTCAACCCGCTCAGGCGAGTTTAGTTGTAGCGAATCGTATGCATATGTTATACAAGTGCATTTTATGCTTAAAATAACTACAAGGTGCATGCACTTTGGATAATGATGTCATTGGTTATATACATTTGCTATCATTGTAACACATGCGTTAATAAGACGTAAGTAAGGCGCAAGGTTATCTAAGAAAACACAATACAAAACGGTGAAGCTTCGAATGGTTTCATACCTTTCTGGCACTCGAAATAACTGTACATGTATAAACATACTTCAAATCCGTCTGTGTATAATACAACTACTTCAGCACGACCCATTCTTTGTTTATTAGCTAACAAGGATCGCCTGTTTAACCAGAGGTGGTTGACATTTATAAATTGGTATTGCATACTGGAAGCTTTTGCGTCAGCTTGTTTGCTGAAATAAATATTTTTGTTGTCGTTGGTGTATCAAACAACACATACTTATATCAGCGTATTGCTATTTTCAGAAGAATATTTCCGACAAGAGAACGAAGTCATGAGACATCTGATTGCGTGCACGATCTGTAACTCAAGAGAAAGGCGTGTGGTGTTCCTTCCATGCGGACATTTCCTAACATGTGAAGTGTGCGGACTAGAGACGTACACCTGTCCAGCATGTAAACTGAGAGTGGACTCACGTGTCAGGGTGAACCAGTGAACACTTGTCTTGCCGTTGGTCGGCACCGGAGCGAATTATATTGTATAAAATATGTTCATATTAGTAATATTATGCAGATGATTTGAAATTAGTATAGGACGGATGAAAGACTCTTACTTTGCCGTATTTCTATAAGAAAAGGAGGTAACATAACACTTGATGATTTATTGTAAAGTGCATTTATTGTAAGTCTTGCATGATACGTAAAGAACATATCGATACCAAAGCTCGTTTTTCTTATATAACAATAACGAGTGTAAGATTGTATTCGATAAACAACCGACCGGTTGTAATTTTAAAGAACATGCTCCGGGAGCGGTGATTGAACCGCCGCGCGTAGGTTTTTAAAAATGATGCATGCGTTTGCGAAATTATTGATCATCGCAAAATGTCACATCTTCTTTCCTCCTAAAAGTGCATTATTCTTTTAAATTAACCAAGTCCCTATTACTCATTGTATTGAAATAGTTTCATAAATGTATTCCTCCGCGAAATAACTTACTTACTTACCTTAACATACGTGTCTGCTGTTTTCGTTCAGTGTTAAGGTTAAATAAGGACATTAAAAAAAGATCTTATTAACATTTGGGTCAAGACTAAAAAAACATATTGTTTCTTGAGTGTAAAACTATTGTATCTCATAGAGAAACGTTAACACAGTTCCCACTAATGTCTCGATGGGTGACTGATTTGGAGAAATCGTAGTACTTCCAAGATCAGCCTTTTTTAGTAATATTAGTTGCATGCAAGCGATAAACTTAAATTGAGCTCATTAATTGCATATTGGTGTGTATATCTAAATAATGAAATTATATTCCAGCGTTTTCATAAAATTATGCAATATGAAAATAAGAAGACTGTAAACATATTGTGAATTTATTTGTTCAAGTTATACTAGCCGTGGTAATAATAGCCATCGATTTACATGGGATCCCAATCTTTCGTACACGTATTCTTATATGTCAATGATATAAATATCACAACGGTTGTTGATTTGAAGTGTTAAAGCAGGACTGTACGATTTTGTCGAATATTTAAGATTTTTTTTAAATGTGTTAAAAATTAGTATACATATATTTCAATTTATCCCATCCTCAGACGTGCATTGTCGAAATAAAGNGATAACGCTAAAAAATACGACACAAAACCAACAAAGAGTGTATATAGGCTCATGTATAGAAAGTTCTTTGTGTAGTTCGGGAAATCACGATTAATACCGGAATTATCCGTAACTCTCCGATGCTAATACAAAGACGAATGCTTCGGTTATTGTAGGATAAAATGTACGAAATATCTTCGTCACAATCGGCTCGGGGCGCTAATTTGTTTTTGCTGCATTTTATGAAATTCGTCCTCAATGTAAAAAAAATCTTGCCTATTTTGTGTTATTGTAACATATTATTATCAATATATTACAATTTTACACATCTCAAAATCGTACAGTCCCGCTTTAAATACATGTTTATTTTGGAAATTGATGTGATTCTCCGATCTCTTTTATAAAATATTGCACATGTCAAGCAAGGAATATTCAAATTAGTGTTTGTTCCTGTAACATTCTGTATTCTCAGTTATGATTCAGATGAAAATTCATCGTATGAAAAAAAAAGTATGTTTTGCAGATGTTCATTAATACTTGAATTCCTAAATTTAACTGTCTTCATCATTACAGTGATAATTATGATTTGTTTATAAATGTTTACTATGTGTACCGTTATGTTTTATATACCTGCTATGTAATTTGATGACATCATCTTTGTTCTAATTACCGAATAAGTTCTATATTTAATTTCGATTGGGCTTACTGATCGGAAACTATATGTTTATCGCTTGTGTTTATGGTGTTTCATGTAAAGAAATATATATAAAAAAAAATAAGGAATATTTCGACTAATATTAATTCTCATTCATAATGAGCTTCTGCGTTTTTGTCACGATTTAAACAAGTTTTGATCATGTACGTTTATGCATGTTTTTTTTTTACTTGTGAGAGTGTGTTTGGGAGTGCGGACGTGTGTTTTTGTGTGTTTGTGTGTGTATGCATGCATGTGTGCGTGCGGGCGTGTGTGTGTTTGGTGTATTTTTCGTTTGTTTTCTTTTTGTTTATTTCATAACAAAATATGTTGTCCTCATGTGCCTCATATGGCTATTGGATTGAAATAAACATCTTATTCTAAACATGAACAACTATCACTACTATTATTATTAATAGCGCGTGTTTATGTCCTTTGAGTTGTGCATAATGGTCATTAATAATTTATATATCTCATCGAGACTATATGATTTTAGTCGTGAACTAATACAGTTTCCCTTAAAAACTATATTTCACAAAAATGTAAGGTGTGTTCCTATAGACACAAAATCACCCATGAATACATGTGTATGGCTTATTTTTACAAACGGATCAATTAAGTTAACGAAGGTTTCTGCAAATCGTAGACCTATGTATTGAACTTAAAACATAGTAAAGCGACAAGATTCTCTACAATAACAACGTATCATTCCACGCATATTTAGAGTTTCGCGATAAATTTACATTTGCACCAATTAAATTATAAACGTCCTTATAACGCAGCTAACAGTTCTAGAGCACATCGGACAACAACTCTGGTCGGCGACACATTGATCACAGACCGCCAGATGGCTGCACGGCAGAAGTAACATAGTTTTGGGTCTCTGTTTGCACGAGGTGCACACGCGGTGTGAACAAGCCGTTTCACCCATATCCGTTGTCTTGTAAGTGATATAATGAACAAATCTCCAAACGGTAACACACTAAACATAAATACCGTAATAACTTGTGATCAAACTGTTTTATAACGTTATTCAATAAAATAGAGTATCAATACACAAAGTAATTGGTGAGTTAAGGTCAACAACATACTTTTGTATGTATTGTTTCTGATAGGATCGGAATTGCGCAATAATATACAATACATCAACGTGGCTGCTTAGCGTAGTCTAAAACGTTATTTCAATTAATTTTCAATTATATCGTTTTTTATCTTGTAGAGATCAGTTAAAACTAGAAGTTATTGAAGAACACTGAAATGTATCTTTGTCCTATAAACTGCCATGAAAGTTCATACAGTTAGTTAATACCTATGCATGCATTTTTAAATAATTACAAATCAAATACACATATTGATGGAAGTACAGTGAAAATGATGTATTTTACATGAATAGGAAACAGAGCAACATTGAACAAATCAATATATTATAGTATATGCCACAAACTACTTATTTTATACTTATATTTACATGTATGTAAAGTATCAAAATCGGTAGTCAAAGATGTACACGTTTAGAAAATATACTAAATTGTTCTATTTAGCATACTTTAATTAATCAGTGTATTTATAAACTTCATTCAACAGAACGGTGACATTATAACCGATGCATGACGGGTAATCGGCTACTTGTCAGAGAAAGCTATAGATGAAGATAAAGAGATGATCGATATCTGGTTGTCGTAAACTAGTAAACTTCAGTAAATATTGCGTCACAGCAAATGTCAATTGTGTGCGTTTAATATACCACAGAATACACGGTACAGTTTACTACCACAACGCTTACTATCGTGTATACTATTTAAACAGATACCGGTGTTCGGTATTCAGAAATCATTGAGAACGGTAAACCGTGAAACGTATAGGCCTTCAGAGGAATCCGCTTTATAGAGACCTCGAATATTTCAGTGGATTTCAGGCAAGGTCTTCAAGTTCATTTATGATGTAAATAGTAATCGAAGTCAGACAACTGTAATGCTGGGTTTCCATTATTGATAGTGTTACCATCCGTTCTTTTAGAGGGAAGAAAAGACAACTTGTTCACAAAAGCAATTCATTTTAAACGGTTATCGATTTGATGAGTTAAGTTGTTGATTATGTTTTATCATTTATTTATTATTTGGTATCAAATAATAATAATCAACTTAATATAGATTATTAACATAAGTTGTCTGCCATGATTACGTAAGAATTCGTTATGAAACATATATGCCGCCTTATTTTATATATTTTTGATCAAAATGCAATAAAAGTGTAAAATGTATGTGTGCGTTAAAACTTAAATTTGCTTTAAATGTTGAACACTGCAATACTACGGTCCGCTGTGAGCTTATGTATAACGATAACGCACTGAAGGCACATTAGTTACAGAGGCTACTGTCGTATCGCATTTTTTGCAAATCAACTTCGGTTTTTAACACCAACGTGCGTCAACGCGTTGAAGTTGGAGAGAACTTAAGACAGACGGATAACAACTTGGTACTGCCCACTTAATCCTCCTTTCGACATTTCCAATCATTGTAAACAATAGTCCAGTCATCCGTTAATAACCATTCGCGTTGACCCATGCATATATCACGAATACTCATGTCTTGTGACTTTGTTATTTATTTCAAACTTATGAATAATCTCATAATGGTAATACATACAAAACGTATTACAGAATGATATTGTAATAATATCATGACGGTTTAGATGAGTATAACGATACACTCTTGACGAAGGCGATGATGGAGATAAAGGCGGTAATATTAATGGTTGGTAGTGGCGTTTCCGTTTGCTTCTATTGATGATGAGTATGGCGATGTAGTGCAGCTTATGATGATGGTAATAAGGAGGATGAGGATAAAAAGGAAAGAAACACACACACAAGATACACTTTATGCACAACGGAAATCCATTTTGTGATCACTGCACGTTGTTTAATACCAATGTCGAGGTGACACCAGTGTGCTTACCTAGGTTAGGGTTATCATTATCGCACATAAAAACATTTCGCGAGAAAATAGCGTTCTAAAATTGCATGTTAAATTCTCAAAATAATACGTTATACTAACGTTAGCAACAGTACTTCCTAGGGTTGACAAATTACAAATCGCAGTCAAATAATAAAATACATGAATTTATGTTCGAATTCTAACCTGGTCAATTGGTCAAACGGACCTCTTCATGTCATGGCATTTGATATCAGTTATGTATAACATATTAAAAAATATAATAATAGTTTAAAACATAATACATACACTTATTTACATGGCAAATTTACGGTGATAACGTTAATACAAATAGACGTTTACGACTAAATACAATATATAATATACTTGTATAATGGCGTGTCTTTTGTTCCAATCCCATTTAATTTTGTATGAAACTCTATATAACACAATGTTTATATATTTGAAATTAATATGTTCAAACTAAATACAAAAGAGATAACATACTTTATAAAAATTATACATAATTGGAAATCCAAACATTTCTTGATGACGAACATTTTATTCTTAGCGCACAAGGGCACTTCGACCATCACGTATTTTTATCGCGGATATGGTGAGGTTTGTTCTAGTTTTTCGACACCAACAATAAATACCACCGATGCATTATATACATCTTTTTATAGACATGTTTGTGATTTTATAAGAATGAATAGTTATAATTCTCAATCTACATGTCTTGTCTTGGCGATTTTAATGTATATCACGGTAGAATTAAAAATAAATAGCTCCACAATGCACATTCATAGAATGTATTACATGCTAATGCATGTTAAACTACTGCGGAAAATGAGCTTGTTGTTGTGAATATGGATACACCTTTAATTACATTCACTTTATTATGTCATTTTGTAAATTATATTGTTTTTCTGAACGATGCCTGTTGTAAGTTAATAATAACATGTGTATACAAGTGTACTAACATGGTTCATGTTTAAACAGCAGCTCCCAGATATGGGATAATAACTAAAAAACGCAGACGTACAACAAACTTATATGAATAAGCTTGACGAACATTAAGCTGCTCTAATAATCAGCGACCGCAAACAGCTACGATTTTTATTACCCAAAAGGCCTTTACTCTGACACCAATTTAAGCGACATCTGTTGAATCAGGCTTCTTTGATTTACCTGTTCTTGTTTCTGGACAAATACTACAACGGTAAGCAATATGTTCCCGCTGCTACCAATGCAATGGCTTGTAGGTTTAGCAATGGGAAATACCGCATTCCGCTTAAACGTTTGTATAGAGTATAGGAAATAAATGGCGTTGCGATTTACAATGATCGGGGTCTGGTAGTGCGTAGTTATAAAGAAAATAATCTCATTGGTTTGGAAACCGTTTAAATGTGCACTATGCTATGCAAATTGATTACTGTAAATGAAGGTAGGTAACTTAATTTAATCTAAATCAAAATGAACGAAGCGTGTTTTGTACTATTACAAACACATTTTCGAGCGTTAAATTGTATTTGACACATTTTATTATTTTGCAAAAATATACTTATTATTATGTGTTCCAACAAATAATATGAAGTCGTAATGTCAAATACATTTGATTCAAATGCACTATGTGCAATTCGATAAGCTATTAGGTAATCCATGTATACGCTTCAATTAAGTTATACATTTTTTTTAAACTTGACTCGTTTTATAATCCATGTCATTTTCCGAATATTTATTAAGAATTATATATTCTGAGAGATTAAAGCAATTTGCTATTTACTAGTAAGAAAGAGTTAAAATATATCCGTTTAAAAAAACACATAATATAGGAAAAGGTGCTTACCAGCCTTCATTGGGTTTTTTTCTTTATTTTTGTCCATTTTCGTAAGTAGACTTGTATGGATATATTTGTTGTTTTTGTAATGGTTATCACGTTTTTATTGGAACAACTATTGTATGTTAAACTATTGAAACCTATTTTACAGTCGATATAGTTGCACTTGCAATCTCATGAGCACCATCTAGGTTATGGTTTAAACTACGTCAGAATACAACGACCGATTGTATTGAGATCCTAAAATATCGAGATCTACGCTAAAATTCAACGTGCCCATTTAATCGGAAACCAAAAAGCTTTGGCTCGATGTGTAGTGATTCATCCGAATCGCAGGACCGAAAGATCGTCAGATTTCGCAATAAAATTCGTAACGAATGATTTCGTTAAAGCGACGAGTCGTGCTGCGAAAATAATGTTCGCGACTTTCGCGCAATGTCAAGTCGATTTAACGTGAAGCGTAATTGCGATGACGCGAACGATTCGTTTATGTTTTTCTCAAACGTTCGGGTTTAACGGGAAACCAAAAAGCTTTCGCTCTTGGTGTAATGATTTATCACGAATCGCGCGATGAAAGATCGCCGGAGTTCGCGATTTTTCGTAACGAATGATTTCGTCCAAGTGACGAGTCTTGTCGCGGACATAATTATCGCTAAATAAAGCGCAATGTCGTGTCGATCTATCGTGAATCGTAATCGCGATAGCGCAAATATTTATAATTTGTGTGTGATTGTTTCGTCACCATAACATAAAGGATAATGCAGAACAATAAGGTTAGTACTATTAATTGAACAGAGTGGGACGATTGAACTTTACCGGTACGTAAAACAGAATGAGAAAGCGTATAGTTGTCGAGTTGCTAAAAGCGCTTAGCGCCTAATATACTTCTGTAAAATGCTATAATCGACCATAAAATGGAAAAAATTACCTCATTTTCGAAAATCCAGGTCAAAAAGTATGGTTAAACACTTAGTTTTGGGGCGATTGCCTTCTGCAATTCGCCCCATAGGTAACATAATATACGTATACCGAAGAATAAAGTCAGTTACTGCAATTAACAACTTTGCATCCACATTCTGCATTCGCAAACAAAATAGCTCCGATCGCTTGGTATTAGTATTAATGTGCACAAACAGCTTACAGCGCGCGTCCCATCCATGTCAACTTCTTTTCACTAAGGCATTAGCACCCGAGTTACACGCAGTCCTAATGGAAGGTTATATAGCAACGAAATATAGTTTCAAACTTAAATATTAAACTGTAATGCAGTAGTTTAACGTAAATGGATAAATAAACAGGCGAGTTAATAGTTATTTTCATTAATTATAATAAAAAAATAATGTGTTAAACATAATAATGCGTTTGTGTAAACAGATTGTTTATTCAAGTTAAAACAAATGCTGTTTATTCAGAAGACAGGTTTGATGTGCCAATATTTGTTGATAAAAAATCCCAATTCGGTACACTTTGTCGGTCTACTCTGTCGATAGAAAAATCCCTTTTTGACCAGACTCCTTTTCCCAAAGTGGCCAGGAATACCCCTGTATATTAAATGAACTATCTACCTGTGACTAACTGAAATTCTGTTTGAAGATGGGCATAGTTGATAGCTTAATATATCATACAAGCCTGTGTATTTTTAACTATTTTTTGCCGGCTTGATCTTCAAAGCAGATATCATTACACTCATCAAATTATATGTACAATCCCAGTGTTTCAAACTATAAAAATGCTTTAAAGACTTCATCTGTTGTCTAAGTTAGTATTTGCATTTCAGGGGTTGTCCAAACAATATTGGTCTTGCCTGATTTTATTGGAATTTGAGCGTCATTGTATTCATTTTCATGAGAATTAAAGGGATTTCTTTTAAGGACAATCTGTTCTGTCAACGTTTCGCAGTTATGAATTGGCACGTACGACAATGACTTGTTTTAAAAAGCAGCATTAACGTTTAATCCCAATAGCTGAATCATTTATTATGTTGACAGCCTGTCACCCTTCCTTAATTCCATCTGTTTTATTCAACAAATGAGATTGGTTGGCATCATGGTGTTTTTACGACCACAATATTTCGCCCCACCAGTACTTTCAGGACTTTGATTTTATAAAGAACTTTAGGTCTAACCCTTTTTTTCATTATGTATGTATGAACCAGATGTATACATTTTTATCAATGTTATGAGTGTGGCAATAAAATATGTTTAAAGTAAAGTAAATGTCGGAACCAGTCATGTCTCTGCGCCACGGTTGATATAGTTATGAGGGTGCTATACTCGGCCCATCTTTGCTTTCAATCGGCGTCTCCTCTGGATTGGTCAAAATTATAAGTGTACAAGTATTAATAAAGTCATTATATTTATTTGAAATCATGAATGATCTATGCAACCAATATATATGCGTTTAACAATCATTTTCTCTAATTGTGGTTTTCGTCTGTCATTATTTTGCACTCCGTTTTAAAATAACTTTGTTTTTATAGGTTATATTGTCATTTTGGGAGTGTATACAATAAAATAGTATCACAAATGACTTGAATATATCGAGATAATAGTGCTTACTAATAATGCGTTTTAAACCATCGAACATTACAATTGCCCGCTACTAATATTTAAATAAGGCAACAGTACTATCGCCCGCCAAAAATGTAGTACATAATGTTATGTTGCTTTCTCACAAAGTTTATGTCAAATGGTTGGTTATTTAAATGCTATGGTTTAAGCTATTAGATATGCATAGCTTATTAAACTTGTCCATTAAAACATTCGATCGAAACTAAATTATGCGACATGTGCACACATTAATGATTATGCTGAAAAGGTGACGACGAGTAGATAAAAAAACAGGGAATACCGCTCAAAGGATAAGAAAGAAGCGGGGCTAGAAAAAGTGCATAATGACGCAACATTTAATTCTTCGCCGAGAGAGCTGTCATGTGAATCACCGCGTTTGAGGATATAATTAGATTTGTTCTAGCTTATGGACACGTGCGACAAATACTACCGATGCATTCAATTTTCCTATTTATAGCGTACGCGCTGAATGCGCATTCGTCTTATTCATTACCATGTTAATTTGCTACATTATTTGTATGGGTTGATAAAGTGTGTTTTGAAATAACAACTTCTCTGAATGGGACTTCTTCATAGAATTAGCGCATTGTTTGAAGTTCGTCATCGAATGTTTTCAATGGATAAATGTAAACATGTGAGCCAAAGATCTACAATATAAATAAATAGAACAATAATAGATTTTTAGACAAATAACGAAGTTTACTCCCACTTCCGTTATTCAAGTCGTTATTGAATGGGGGGCATCGCAAACTTTATGTAAGCCATCCCTATTGACATAAAAAACAAGGTAAACATCAGAAGCATTACAAATAATTCATATCTTTGCGTTTATAGCACTTCATAATTGTGTCATTTTGTGATAATGATAACTTGTGAACGAAAATGAATGTAAAGTATCAGTCTACCTTATAGATGTTATTTCGCCGATCGAAATTTAGCGTTCTTTAATTTTTTGAACGGTTAAAAAAGGTTGAAATACCGTCATTTCGACAATCTGTAAACAAGTCTCTTTAAATGTGACTGAAATACGCTCACGTACAAACAATGTATTCAATCGCTGGATACACGTTAAACTGTTTTAATAATCAGCGACCACAAACCTTCACGATGACGAAACCCTATAGTAGTGCCTAAACCGACGGCTTGATTAACTTGATCTGATTTCTGGACGTCTACGTTGAATACTACATTTACAAGTCGATAGTTGTCAATAGGGCTTAAAGTTTATGCCGATGATCTAAATATGAAAACATTTTATTCGCTCATATCTAAACAAAACATAATTATGAGCAGTGGAAATAAAATCAAATGAATGCATACAACGTCAATTTACCATCATGTCCAATGTTTTTTCTTTAATAAACTTAATAACGATATAATCCTGTAATGCTAATGCTAATGCTATGCTGGTACCTTCGCAATTCATTACTTTACTTACACGTTTAATCGTATTAATTTATTGTTGAAATAGCATCCGTGTATCGTATTAAGACATTTGTAAAGAACATTAGGCAGGTCCAAATGTGATCGTCGTTAATGCATGAGGTCGCATAGACATTGTATAGCTTAAAGACGGCCGAGTTGATATTTCTCACAACAATTTGGTTTTCTCAACTGACCAGAATTCATCAGTATTCGTCAGATACATTCTAAAGCTTAACTCTTCCATACGGATTTTCGCAAAAAAAAATGTGCCAAAAAATGCCAATAGCATCAAAAATACGAAACCTAATCATGTACATAACGGAATCCTCAACACTATAATTAACCTGTGACGTATGCACGGGTTGTGTCACGTGAGCGCCAATTTCACGTGATTTCCACTTCCGCGCTTTTCAACACAAAAAAAACTAAGGTTATAGTATTTCGTCCTTGCTTAGGAGGTTTATCGAATCAATTCTAGATTTATGTTTAATGTCGCCTTACAGTTGATATTGTATAAAACATTCACAATTTATTTCGTCTTGATATGAATTGGAACGCGAAGTTTCCTTGAGCAACATCGATTTTTATATTAAATACATCACTATTATTTTAACCGAGTAGGAACATACATCCTTAAGTAAGATTAAAAATTCATGTGCATAGTTAAAAAGAGCCCAATTCCGTATAACGTATTCGAAGAAATTGTACAAATCCTATGAATGCTCGTGTAGTCGTTATGAAAGTTTATACGATCTTTTTGAAAGTAAATTGCATTATAATCAAAACGTGAAGTTTTAAATAACACGACCAGGAAACATATTGCAAAGAATGGAGTACATCGATCAAGCATGTAAAACTAAATACATATAATTATCAAAATGTCACACTCCACACGCATACAATTTGGCACCTCTCGTCATTACAAATTAGCATTTAATGTTTATAAAGTTTCTTCCAACAAGTTCGTGTATAGCAATGGGCAGAGTATACAACCGTTAAGTGACAGGTTTAAAAGGAATGTAGATCAAGTTTATGTTGTATTAATTCTAACACAGGGAAATTTTATAGGCAAACAACAGTTACCAGTAAGAATAAGCAACTATGACAAACACGATTCACGTACCCACAATACACGAACATGAATCAGCGTTTTATATTTAAGCGATTGTTTACGTATTTGAAGTCGTTACAGTAATGCTTTGCTACTTTTGTAAAATTCACAATTGAAATAAATAGAGAATACTAGGTTAGCGTTGAATAGAGAGGAGTTAATGTTGCGAGGCTAAGAACGCCGGTAGCGCGAGCCTTGGCGAGCGCTTTCGGTGTTTGAGCCGAGCAACATAAACTTCTTCCTATTCAACGCTTATCGTAGTATTCTATTTATCCCATCGCATTTTCACTAAACAAGAAAAATAACAAACAAACGTGCCATGTTTGAAAACTTTAAAAACAATGAAACACAGCGAACGATAATTTGTTTATTAACTGGTTACACCTGTAAAATTCAAAAAAAAATAGTTAGAGAATTTATGTAAAGAAATAAACGATAATAGAAATATCAACACTATTTATTGTTTACGAATATTTTAATTCATCTAATAATTTTAACAAAAAACATTTGCTATAACAAAAAAAAATCAAAAATCAAAAAACAACAAAGCAAAAATATTCAAAATCAACAAATATAAAATATATATCCGTAGTTATCTTGAACATTTCTAATTATAGATCAATACACAACGAGTAGTCCTTGCACGCGAAAGGTTTATTCAACAAGGACGGATAGAGGCTAGTCTATTCCATGGGATGTTATATCGTCAATTTTGCAGTGAAGATGGGAGAAAAAGAGAATACTAGGTAAGCGTCTAATAGAGAGAAGTGTATGTTGCGAGGCTTAGAACGCCGGGAGCGCGAGCCTTGGCGAGCGCTTTCGGTGTCCGAGCCGAGCAACATAAACTTCTATCTTTTCAACGCTAATCCTAGTATTCTATTTATCCCATCGCATGTTTACTAAACAAGACAAATAACAAACAAACGGGACATGTTTGGAAACTTTAAAAACAATGAAACACAGCGAACGATTGTTTGTTTATTAACAGGGTACACCTGTAAAATTCAAATATATAGTTCGAGCATTTATGTAAAGAAATAAACGATAATAGCAATATCAACAATATTTATTGTTTACGAATATTTAAAATCATCTTAAACCTTTAACAAGAAACATTTGTTATAACAAAACACTTCAAAATCAATCAATATGAAATATATATGTGTAGTGATCTTGAACATTTCTTATTATATATCAATAGACATGTATAACGAGTCTAACATAAGCATTTGAAAAGTAGTCCATGCACGCGACAGGTCTATTCAACAAGGTGGGATAGAGGCTAGTCTATTCCATGGGGTGTTATACCGTAAATGTCGTGGGGTGGGATAAATATTAATCATATACTTTTATGTTAAGCAAAATCCACGATACGACGTATATTTTATAGACATACATACAAACAATGTGAGCCTTTGTATTTATTCAATACTACCAGTCTACCGCCATTATGTATGGATATTTTAATATCTTTGACTAACGGATTATACCTAAATGCGTATTCTTAAAAGTAAATGTAGTTGTTTTATTTTACTTTATTGTAGTCTTCTTCATTCAAAACATTAACAAAACAAAGCAAATATTGTATGTTTTGAGTTGAATTAAAGTGAAACATTCAATCAATAGCCTTTTACCGGTCACAAAATAGCTGCCCCATATTCAGTACAATTTACATATTCATCTAAAAATACGAATCACTAAAACTCTTTTTAAGAGACAAAACTTCCCGCGATTGATTTACTGTATATCGCGCACTACTCGTCGTTTCATATTGTGCGCGTTAACTGCACATCGACCTTGACATATTCATATAGCTCTCGACGATTGTGACAAGAGGTGTGTTAAAATTGTGTTCATTAATAACAATGAAATAATGCGTCATATTCAAATGAAGACTTCTATTATGTGTTGGAAAGCTATACTAGGAATGTATTACTGGCTGTTTGTGAACGATATGCGTACATTTCCTAAAGGAGTTGGTTGATATGTGGCAAAATAATATATTTGTCTATCTCTGACATGGCTTCACGTCGCCATTTTCTGCGCAAGCGCATTCGACTACGTCCATGTTCTTAAAATAGAAACCAGAAACTAGAAAACCAGAGACAAATTCCGCGCAACATTGTACCGAAAGTACATGACAATTATTGACATAGGTTTGCAACTTCTTTAAATGGCGGTTCCAGAGGCACCTCTGCAAACTGCATAGTTGTTGTGGTCTTCAAATTATTAATATGTGTCACATATCAACTGGCGGAAACTTTACGCTTGGAAGGTACAATTTATTTAAATTACTATCTGATGCTGTTTGTCAGTTTTCAGCGCACCTCCTGTGTGCGTTTGCGATGTTCTTGTGAATGCTTTTCTCTACTAAAACGTTTACATATTCTTAGCGCCTTAAGTCATTGATTTTAAAACGTTGGACAAGTGTGTCTGATTACACCATGATATTTATAATAAATGTTGAAATGACCAAGATGAACCTTTTAATGAAGCTCACTATTCCGAGACGTGTATACTTGTTAGCATTTATATACTTAAAAAAGTGTTCATTTACTTTTTTAAATTGCATTGAAGACTAACAGACATAACAAAATACAGGAGGCAAGATCTATAGTGATGGAGCGTTTTCATTAATATCATTTGTCCTTGATAAACTGATGCGGTATCGAGAAGGGTTTACCTTGATAAACATACAATTATACATTTTATGATGTTCATCCGATAGAAATATTAGTTTATACTATGACTAAATTACCGTTTTCCAGTTGCGAATATCATTCGGGAGAACGCAGCCTTGAGGCAGAGGACGTTGTGCAGGACATGCCACGTTAGAGAGAGGGGTCTGCTCTTCCTCCCGTGCAGACATCTAGTGACCTGTGTCCAGTGTGGGTAAGAGACAAACATCTGTCCGGCCTGTGCTTTAGAAGTACACTCAAGCATCGTTGTGAACCAGCGATCGTGAGGTGGACCGGCGTTTTTGCCTCCTACAATGTGGCCGCTCAGTGGACTTCCTAGTGGCTTATTTGTTTGAGAACTTCTTTGTACATGCGTATTTTTGGAAGCATATTTGCGTGATGTCTATAACATTTGACGAGTTTTTCTGTATTGCAACATGTAACATTTGTTTATTGCCTAATTTATGATATTTAATTAGCTTTTACTTGTGTTCTGCTACACACAAACCTATATATTTACTTTTTTTAAATAAATTGCACTCAATATGCGTGTATTGAGTCGTATCGTTAAAGGCCCTATAAAGGTGACGATCCGTAATTATTTACCGATTTTTAAATATTTTTTCATATTTTATTTATAAAGGTTATCAAAAAAACAATATATATATACTATTAGACAATACTATAAAAAATTAGCAATACAACTTGTTTTGAGCTCAAATTACAGTGTCCTCCAAGTCAATTGTGTTTACAAACAATCAGTTTATTTACATCGCTGTTTACTCGGGAAAGTGAAAGTGACTCAGTTCACTAAAATTATATCGTTGATTTTCAACGTTTTCCGCTATCACTCACAAAGTAGGTCTCTTCTCAATGGTTAAAACGTTTGTAGTGATCTAATGAGTTACTTTCTGCTGGTAAAAAGTTCTTTAAAATAGAATTAAAATTGAATTTTCTTTCGGCTATTTTTAGCATACGTCACCGCTTTGAGGCTACACACCACGTTAGTTGCAAAGTTGTAAACATTTCTTTCAATTATGAAACGGGTATATCTTCCATAATTCTTTACAAGGTTGCACCAAAGCTGTGTTATTAGCATTTTTTATGCAAGAGTAACCGAAATCCGGTAAAAATAAGACTAGTTTGCATAATAATTGGATTTGTCATCTGTATAGGGCCTTTAACAAAAGTTTATAAAAGATTGTTTAACTCCCCATACCTGTTATCAATTCAAAATTCGTTGTTTCATACTACATAGGTGAATACACGAATATACCCGCAATACGAATCAATGATCACAAGTTTGGTTAAATATATTAAAACTTTAAATATGTTTATATGCATTCGCATTGAAAGTTGCATATTTCGGTTAAGTATACAAGCATTTACAGATGATACAGCCAAATGTTCATCTAAAACACATAGGAATGTCAGACTATTCATCTTAGTGTGCTCCACATTCCATAAATGCTTTAAATCTCGGTAAGGACTCCGTACCCTGACTTGATACGAATTAACAACATTAATAGTTTTACGAATCTGTATATGTTTCCGAGTACAATGTGTTCCGAATTTAAGCATATATCTCAAATACTTTCATTTGAAGTTCAAATTATGTTAAAATACGAATGGACAAAACATTTAAAAAGCATTACAAAACAGCATGACTGGGAATAAAAATGTGTATGATTTCTCAATTGAAATCGGGACAAAAATTGGTTAGACTCGCCATTATTATCAAGCGAATTACTGAAATGATTGGCTTTTTTATGGTGAAACATTGGAAAAAAATTGTTTCACTCTCAAAAGGCCCACACTTTACGTGAAGTGGGTTAATGTGGCATTCGTTGTTTTAATAAAGAACACGCTGCAAAGGACATTTTGCATTTAAAGCAGTCACCTTATTGGCTATGATTCAAATATAAAACATACCATTTTCTGTTCTCATTGTGTGAGGTGCCTTAATGTAAGAGAACTTAAACTGGATGTGAACGGAGAGTTTACATGCGTATCTGATAATTTTAAATGCGATTTGTTGTTAAGGTTTTCAAAATTTAAATATGTATTTTTTTTATTGAGAAAAAAATGTAGCACAAACTCGTGTTACATACTACCATGTTTTTTTTTTAAACTATTAACAAAACAACAACACAAACACAAGAACAACGCCAATAGAACAAAAAAAATCGAAGTTGAGTATTTCACGCATTTTATTGCCGAATTATTTACTATATTATAAGGTTTCAATAGCATATTCTTTATTTATTTCCATTTTAAAGTTTAAAATTTAATAAGTATTTGATCGACTGTTGATTCAGTATAACACCATATCGCGTCAGTTAAAAGTAAATTAAACGTATTGCTACAGTACCCATGGCGGATCAATCGAAACACTCATGATCAATTGACAGGTGTCGTGTGCAGAAACAGTTTCAATTGAGAGTGTCAAAATGTAGTTATATTTATTTTAATATGATGCGTATGATCAATTGGATTCATACAATCATTTTCAGAGCAAATTGTCTGCACATATTAAGTGTTACTGAATTCTAAACACATCGCAATTGCCTTTTTCTATCACATATAAATTGAATGGTGGGACTTTAGAATGTTGTTGATAAAAACCATTGGATGACATTGCTAATGTAGTTTTCATTCGTGAACTTGGGCCATTTTCACAGAGGTCACATATCAGCTGATACTATTTATAAGACATAATAAAAGGGTATATCGATGAGGAAAGTGATGTACTGTGACGTCATGCTAGTTTCACCACGGTACCCTTTCAAATAAACTTTCCTACAGATGAAAAACAATCATAATTCACTATACTAGTCGTGTGGCTTTCGTGTGAACTATCAACGCATTGGTTATGGCGCGTGAAGTAATGTGAATAAATGCAATACGTAAACCCATACAGGCGTAAACATGACCCAACTCCCACAGTTGTCGTCTGCTATCGTGTGCTTGATATTTGTTTTACTGGATCGGGAAAGTGCATTGTTTCTAACATTTAAAATTATACATACTTTCATGTTGGTTAACTTCCTAATTGTTTAAGAAAGTGCTGTGACATGATTTTTAAGTATTCCCGGTGGTATCGGATATTGATAAGCATTGTATAATACTAGTATATTAAATACACAGAACATTATTAGTGCGAGAAGTTAAAATTGGAATCAAATGAGCTGCTAACCAAATGATCCTTCATTGTTGATTTCTTACTCGAAATAATGAATTATCATTGATCTTTGTTATAATATTTTCCAACACCACATGTTTGTTTTGAAAATGAAGAATCAACATGTATATATATACGTTAACATAAGCTTATAACTAAGGTTTATAGTATTGCGAATATTGGCAAAAATGCCGCTTTCTTGAATTCACTATTTTTCGAACACAATACCACGCCATGTCCATTGCACGATATTGTATCTCGTTGAAACGACATTGTATCGCGTATAGCGGTCACGGATATGTTTGATTCGCAAACTGATGTCTTTTGTAACTGTAAATATCCGACTAAATTGTACTGAAAGATACTCAAACAGGTATGGTTAGTGGCAGTATATCATTTAATTTTGATATTTGAATTATAGTCTATTTGAACCCTTATCAAATGCTATGAAGATAAGCGAAACATTACGGTGTGAGCCTGAAAACGTTATGTTTTATATGTAAAGTATACGGGCCATATTTGACTACTGCAACCAACTGATATGACTGGCCTGAACATTCAATCTATGACTTTTCTGCCGACTTTGGTGAAGTCAATCTTCGCACAAAATGCTGCCAATGCGGACATATACATTCATTATTGTATATTACGCCGATACTTATATGTGTCAATAACACTATCTCAAGCAATGTAAATCGAATAGCAACTATGCCTGCTTTGTTAACATACTGCCACTTTAAACATTCATTAAAAATAGTGTTTCAAAACTTCGAATGTTTCTGTTACTTCACGTCACATATACTTACCATAGTATTCATTGTACTACCTGTACCTCCGAGGGGTAAATAGTAAATGCTGTATATGAGCTTTGTAATTATGTACGGTCATTCGATGTAACATAACGTCGGAACAATGTTGACTCGTTTTTATGTGTCACAAGTACCTGTAATCGCGCTTTTTCTTGTCTTTTTCGAAGTAATGTTCCATCAAAAAAATCTACTGAAAGCTATGTCGGTGGTAAAGAAAATTATTAATTGTGATCGTTAACAATTATTATTTAAATGACAATCTCATCACAACATATCAAATGTTGTGAAGGTGAAGCAAAATAAGGTGAGAAAGTTATACTCAAAACGCAATTTCATTTTTTGTTTAACAAACGCGTTTTATTATGGTTTGCTGATGATTAAAGTGTACTCAAGCATTCTTCGTCAATCCACATGACCATATCAATTTGTTAGCGTTATCTTTTTAACAACCGTATATACACCCACATGCAACGTGTATGCATCTTTAAGCCCGATGGTAAACTAAACTAACGCGTGTTTAATAACTCTTGTTCACTTTTCTTCCGTATTCGGCTTCGATAAACATAATTAACATTTCGTTCACAAGGAATATTATTCAGTACAGTTAAACCGTACCACATACCGTGTAAAATCAATCTCGTCACAAGTTCTCTCAGTGTACATGTAACCTAACGGCGCATGCGCCGGATCTTATCTGGGCAAAATTCAGACGGGCGTACGAGGCGACCATTTTTCGACGAAAACTGACACTGTATTGTGCATGTTTATTGTTCGCTAACTGTTCATCATACATAATCATGGATATATGTGGCATAAATGTTGTTACATTAGTAGACAAAACGATATGTTGGACATTGAACTTATTGTGTTCAAATAGACATGGAGTAGGTTAATTTTTATCAGGAGTATATTTCGATTAAACATGAATAATGGTATCAATGTCAAGGTTGACAATTTATAAAACGGGCAACCGGCCAACTACTACTACAAAGGCTGTGTCATACCATGCACGGATACTCAACGAGTCACAATAATATTTTCGTAAACGAGCAGACGGCCAACTATGTGCAGTTTTTATCAGTCATAAATACAACGCTTACAGAACACATCTCAACAGAAGTCACAATTTTGTGTGCAAACTCTCAGCGAACTGTTTACTATTTATTATCAAGTTAATTTTGGATGTTAAATAGTGGGGTTTTAAATCAATTATTAAATAGCGGATTCGTTTAAAACAACACTCCATTTTCGGGCTACTGATGTTTGTGTTGCTAGAACGTAACTTATAGTTTGGAAGCATTCATGGCACGACCTGTACCTCAGATCGACGAACAGTGGATGCTGTATGTGTGCTTTGCAATTATGTACTGTATTTTGATGTTGGCACATCTACACAGTTTGGTGATGAACGTCTTAAGTTTAGCGCAAGTTGGATACGTTCACACCGGTGTCGGAGGTATATTCAAGTGGATTTGCTATCAAAACCACGATGGTTGTCAAACAAACGTTGGAATAAGGATTAGCAAATTAACACTCGGCAATTCTATATCAAATATTCTACTGCACAAAAATAGAGATACTACGTGTAAAGTTAGAAACGATGACGGGGAAGAATTACCCCGAACGGATGGAAGCATACATCAACAGACAAGTACACTTACTCTTTTATAATGTTTTTAGATGCATTTGCTTGGTATGAAGTGAAAACCCTGTAAGTTTGGCATAAATTTAATATTTTCCAGTTATGCTATGAAAACTTAAACTACGGACCTTTGCGAATGTTTACTGTTTTGTGGCGTGCAAATAAATGTCTATGCTTTCAACGAGTTCGCGGTATATCACACTATTTTCTCATTTGTTTCTATAATATGTTTTAATAAATAACAATCGGTAAGGGCATAATGCCACTGAAAACAAATACAATGAAGCCATACACATGCGCATGAAAGATTTATTCCAGCATTGCTGTATTTAAGTAAAGTTTACACGTTAACATTTCAAATGACAGCACTGACATAAAGTACCGTCCTTCTAGTGAAAATCCGCTACATTTAAGCTGCCTATGTCAAGTTACTAAATACCAATGGATGAACACGGATATAATAATCAACATGACGCATACAATTTGCGTACAGTAAATTGATTTATATGTACCGGTAAACCGTGTAAACCACGCGCATAAAATTTGATGCTGGATTTAACATCAAGGAAGCGTCTTTAATCTCACTGCATGATTGTTTGGTTATTTGCATTCCAGCGTAAATGGTAACATTTCTAAGTTTAGATGTACGCGCTTATCGGAAAAAAAATATATTACTATATTTTACGCAAAACAAAACGGTACTATTAAGATTGCATTGCTTCAAATCACTCGAGATAACTGCACGTTTTACATAAATTAATCACATGCGTTTGCGTATCGAACAAATACTACCAGGTACATTTATCATTTTTCATCTTTTTTTTCAGTTGCCAATTTCGTGCAAGAGAACGAAGTCATGACACAACTGATTGTGTGCACGATCTGTAACACCAGAGAAAGGCGTATTGTGTTCATTCCATGCGGACATTTGCTTACTTGTGAAGTGTGCGGACAAGAGAGGTACATCTGTCCATCCTGTGGACTGCCAGTAAACTCGCGTGTCGTTGTGAACCAGTGACAGCTAGCAAAATCATTTAAGTAGATGAACGACTAAGTACGGTTAAATGTATCGAATAAATTCGAGATTAAAAGGTTTTATGTATTTTGATAATGTTTGAGGCACTTTAAAAACATAAATAAATGATAGTAATATCGTTTAGGCCATAACATTTGTGAAAGGAACCAATTTGATTTAATTTAAAATTTCAAAAAAAAATCATTGAAACTCTGTTTTTAATTTATTTGATCAAATAATGTCTTAGTAACTGTTTTTTCTATGTTTGTTAAGTGTCCGGAATGTTTTAATTTCCAGTTAATTGTGTTATATCATACAAAGTTATGCCAGACATGTTCATACTGGTCACTTAGTGATTAGGCGGTACAAAAGCTGCAAAACGGGTACAAAACACGGAAAATTGTTACAACAGATGCAAATCGATTTAAATCAATACACCACATTTTTGGCTTGTAGTCTAGTTCTTAATAATTTTAAGTGGCGAGTAAAAAAGGCGAGAGCGCCATACAATTGGATTCAAAAGAATATAATTGTACTGTTTTATTTATGTTTCTTTTTGATAAATTAGATACAGCAATGATCGTTTTTCTTGTCTTTCCTCTGCAACATGACCAATAGATTCCAACATAAAATGGCTTTAGTGGGACAGATATGTCCACTTTTAAAACGCGCAATAGATTGCAATGTGTTGAAACGTGCCAAAACCTATTACCTTATATCTTGGATGAGAATTCCATTGAGGTTGTATCCTCTTGTAGTATTTGATTTTGTTTAAAACTACTACTTACATGTAATTGAGCGATGTCAGTAGTAGTAGAGAAAATGATTATGTGCTGTTTAACGTGTGTTACCTGTTCTTGATACTTACACGTCGATTGTTAAAAACACGAGGTAATGTTAAGGACTTGATAATGCAGTAACTGGGCGGTGCTTGCGTTGATTTCTATATTCCACAATAATACGCACATTATTGCCTCAAACGTCAGCGAAATAACATTTGTCGTCAGTACGACTACACTCCTATTGTTGACAATCTAAATTTTCGTCGTTTGTTTCAAAAATAAGTTTTACTATAACATCGTTGTACAGATGATGATAAATGCGGATGTGTGGATGATGTGTTTTTGTTAATAATTATCAATTACTGATATGAATTAAAACGGAGACTTTAACTAAATGTCGGATATTTGTAGCAGGCATATGCTCCTGGCAAAGTGTAAACAATCTATGTGAATTGGTTGTTTATATTCTTCGGGTTGGCAGTTCCAGTTGCTCCTCGTCACGAATGAATGGTTGTTGTGTTCTGTGGACAATTAATATGTGTGATAAGTCTTCCTGTGAGAACATTACTTTTGTTAGGTAATATTAACTGTAAACAAGCATAACTTTTCTTATAAGATGGTTCCGTCAGAGTAGTTATCATAAACCATTAATTGTAGTTTGATCTTTCCAACACAAATTACATTAAACGTGACATACTATTATGTCACACATTGGTTGAATGGAAATATATACGAGTATAGATTTATTATCCGCACATGCGGTCCAACCAAAGCGATAAATATATATTCAAAATGTGATATTATAATCCTTAACCACAAGAAAATATTATATGTTATAAATTAATCGTAACTAATAGTAGTTGATCTTTAAATAACCTCGTTGCAAAGCTGTTACAACTTATTTATTATAGCGATTTAAAAACCAGTATCGTAAACATGAACTGTGGCTTAATAACGGTGGTCACACTTTTGTGGACCACAACATTTTAGGTCATGGAAAGTAAAAAAATAATCTTCTGGTCCGATATGACATGTCTCAAAAGTAAATTCCGTCTTCTTTTTATAGACTAGCAAGAAAATTCATTCAATGATTTTTGGAATCCCAACGTGGCGAGGTGCTAATAATAGAAAACACGGAGGAGCTAAAAATAGCACACAAAAAAACGGAAATCCCACGAATATAAAGCTTTATTATAACCGAAGTGAGTGAAGGTACTTTTATCGAAATAATGTTCATCAAGAATAGTTTGGAATATATTTTGTTAAGTCACACAATTATACGTTTATAGGCTAGCTAGGTAGGAAAACTTTTTTTTCGAAATCACCATCACTGGTCAGAACGTAGATCAATCTTTTAAAACGTAAGTGTCCTTAAAACCTTTATTGCAAAGATCAATATAAGAAACCGCTGATGCAATTATTTCGTTATAACTGAAACAATAATTAAGCACGGCCCCATTCTACGACAAACAATCGCATGTAGATAAACGATGACTGTCAAGGACATAAGTACCCGATGCCCCTGCCTACATATTTCTATCAGAATGCGGTACTCATTGATCGTATTGTTTGTTATAAATATCCACCACACTCTTTGCATTAACTATATATTTAATAATTCTGTGTCGCATGATATGTTTCGAATTCCATCAAACACGTTTTGTAATCTTTTAAATCAATGTGGTGCAAACACTTTCAAACATTCACACGCCATCTTGTAAACACGGCTTAATATATCCGAACGAACTCATAACTTTATCCTTTGAATAGTGAGGAAAAATAATGAAGTCATTTGTAATTTGATTAAATTTTTTTTTGTTGTCAAGGGCGAATATTTTTTTACCGTTAGGCATGGGTTGCAAATTTCATTCACGGGTTGACAATATGTTGGTTCACACTCAGCGGGAGTTGATATTTATATATTATTATAAAATAGCACATCTCTGACGATAAAAGTTCGCAGAGGCTCACAGAATGCATTAAAGTCATTGTGCTACACACTCATTCGTTGAACCATGTTGTGGGTTTATGCTTATGAGAAAGCCTTAACACAGATGAATATTGCTTAATACACTTTTAAAATGAATGTCAGATGGATTTTAACGGAAAATGTGTTTACATACAGCAAGTATATGTAGACATTATATTATGATAAAATGAAAATATGTTAAACCACACTCTCAGCATAACGTTCCCAGCAACATTTTAAATTTCTTGACATACATGCTTCGACATGCTGCACAATATAGGAATAATGATCTCCGGCAAATTATCAGGCGATAAATATGTATTAACCTCTCCGAGTCTATAATCCAAGTCATGGTCGCAATTACGTATACAATACAGGGCAAAACATATAAACGAAATAAAACATATTGAAAAGAGGGGCCACCGCCTTGGGAAGGTAAAAGCAAAAAGTATAGGCTTTAATTAGTAACAGATGTGCTTTACACTTGCAATACTCGATATATAGGGAATATGCACAATGGAAAACACAGATTACGTAACATACACAAATACATTAATAAGCATTATTTCCGGCTGTTGACTGTAAACGCACTTGGGTGAGGATGGAACTTAAACCGGTTGCGTGGCATGCGAAGCCTTCAACTTACCTCAGAATTAATCACAACACGCAAACGTAAAATGGAACATTAGTATCGTAAATTAAATTGAAACAAATGACAGAAATTATACATTTGATTCAATTGCGGTGTTTTATATTTTCACCGAGAAAGTTTAATAAAGTTTTCTGTGGCATAATTGAATACCAAAATAGTCAATTACTATATAAATTATATATATCCCATATTGTTGATAAATTGCAGAACCTTATCTTATAGAAACTACCCTGATTCACGTTACTAATCAATTCAATATAAAATGCGGGATCATAAAACTACATGCATAAAACTGAATTGAACATTATATTTACTTAACTGGTACTGTAAACAATAATACATCAGTCGTGAAATGGATTCCATGAAATGCCATAGTGTTTGGGCTGGTTAAGGAACTTGACTTCCATTTTATGAGAAAACTTGTCTCGGAACAAAATTAAGACAACTTAAACTGCTAATTGTGCAAGTTTTTTTATTATAAAGAAAAATAACTTTGCACTGCCAGGTGCAAATTGGCTGGTTATCAAACTTGACCGCCTTTTACATGGCGAGATTTCAACACAAACATACCAGTTATTAATAACTTTGATACCCCCCCAAATATTTCCAGGGAAACGTGGTTTTATAGAGTTAAGTGGACATACGTTTGCCAGTAATTTAAAACCCTTACCATAGACCTTATTCAGACCTGAAGTAATCGTAAATGTTTTATGAACTTGTGTTATATAAATGTTCGCAAATTCACAAAACAATGTGTGGTCACTCCAATTTGAATGACAAAACATTTATAGCAGTTTCATGTGTACTCTACGTAAATATGCGGACACATGTTTACAGAATTCCAAATTACAATATTTGCCCTGCTTGCATAAGAGGTAATGAAAAAAATGAAAGGGATTTCATTTCCAAAAAAAGAAAGGGACGGGAATCAAAACCGCACGTGTATGCTAACAAAGCGACATATGTATAAAAGGCCCATCGCCATTAAAGAAACTTGTCCACAGAATTTAATTTTCCAACCTGTTGGCACATATTCAAAACATAAGACAATAAAATAAACCAAGGAACAAAATACCGCTTATGGCGTAGACTCCTACTGAAAATACAGCTTCGTTTATGAATTAAAGTCACTTTAAATGTATACAATTATAAAGTGTTACAAAAGCGAAACGATTGAATAATTTGGAATGATTCTGATGTATCTGTTTAATTTTGTTCCGAAACGTGGATCACTAATATAAAGTAATTTAAAGGTCGCCGTGGCGTAGTGGATATGGTTTCCGCCTAGCGATCGGGAGGTCACGGGTTCGAACCCAACTGGGAGCGTTCCTTCGATCTCCCCCAAAGACACCAAGTACTGGTTCTAGTACCAGGAAACGGACTCGAGAGCGTTTCTATTAGACTAAGGCTTTCGATGCACTCGAGCTAAAATAAATAGGTTTAAACTAATATAAAGTATACAATGTCTTTTTCATCACAACAGCCGACATGTGCGCAGTGGTTGGTACACACGCTTCTTACCAAGGCTCAATTTCCGTTCCCGGAAAAATGTGAGTTTGGTTGGTGGTCACCATACCGGACAGGTGGGTTTTCCTCAGGGTACTTCGCCTTTCCCCCCTCCACAACAAAAGACAACGCTAAAAAGAAAATCTTTCGGTAACAACATAACAGTTGGAACTTGCAGCCATAATAAAACATTCGTCCCAACTTTCGCAAGTCAAATATTTAATAAGGTAGAAGTGATGGCAAACACTCTGGGTCTTCATATAATACAGCCTCATGTGCGGGAGGACATCATGAACTTCGAAATAAACACACAACAGTCGTGGTGGCAGAGTGGTTTATGCATTAGACTTTTAATCCAAAGGACACTATTAGAACCCCGCTGGAGACAAACCTTTTTCTTTCTTAAATTCTATTCTAATAATCATAGAGGATCTCTACAATTCCGTGGTTTAACAATTTAGAGCATTTACTGACACACTTCAAATAATGACCCAATCGGTAAACAAGTCTCTTTAACACACACATATAATTATAGCATGCGTTCAATACAAAAAGAAATAACATAAAATGAATAAAATAACACATCGCGAAACAATACTGCCTAACAATTAAAACAAAGACTTAACGCGTTTATATGCTGAAAACAACTCTGGTGCAATCCGTATTTCCATAACGTTTTACTAAATTTAAACTGATAATAAATAATCCTCGTCAATTAACATGAATATTATAAATGTAAGAGCCTCATATAGTTAATGAATCAATACAATAATCTGGTTTTTGATTTTTAAGCAATGTATATATTATATACAGATAATCGTATTGATTTTTATATTGTTATAGTCGTTTTGTTCTTGATTTTTAAGTAATGTGGTCTTAATTAAAGTGTATTAGAAACCTATGTATATAAGCAATATATATATATATATATATATATATATNAAAATATATATATATATATATATATATATATATATATATATATATTGCTTAAAGATCAAGAACCAATGTCAATGTGAGAAACCACCCATTCCTACATTTGAGACATGTATTGGTTTTAATGAGACTCACGTAATTATTTCATTTTAAGAATGTGTACATTTCCATTGACACATACGAAAAATATCTGTACAATATTGCTTGAAGTAAATAAAAATGCTGTATTATTGAGTTATGGTCACCGTAAACAAGAATAAAGCAATGTGTAGGTTTGCAAAGTAATGTTCATAGTCCAAATCAGTTTTTGAGTGCATGTTTGTTTGTCGACTACGAACCTGAAACTGTACGAAGTCACCGTTATAAACAGATCACCTTTCATTTGATTGATGTACATTAAACATACATATGTTTAAGTGAACATGTTTTTTTCGTCTACTTTTGTTCTCAAATAAACATTTGTGCAAAGAACAGATTTTGCGTTAAACAACAATATTTCATTCTCCTGTAAAATCTCAAATAATTAACATAGGCCAGTATCACGGCCTCGAGAAGTTTACATGACTATTTAAAAAACCATTTTCATTTTCTGACAACTTTGGGATCAATCAAAGGGTGGTAATTATCACCAATATTTCCATATTATATCAATGATTAATCTCCCTTCCTAAACTAATTTATAACCGACAACCTTACTGACAACATATGAATTATTATTCCTTATGATGCAGCCAGCTGGGATGAAACTGTTATTGAATTTGACCTTTTTAATTAATGTCAATATTTCGTTCGCAAGGAACATTTATGTTAACGTGTCGTTAAGTGTACATGTAGTAGTTTAATAACTTGTCTTAGCTGATATGAACAAAATCAATTTATAAGAAACATTGTTTTGTGTTTGGTTTGTTTAGTTTTGATTCATTTTAAAAATCTTAAACAATTATTATGAATTTACTGTATGCAATTACTTTCATACATTAAACATACGAGTTCATGTATAAATGTCGTTGTGCTATCGTTGTTATTGTTTTTTATTCTTTATGTAAATCTTTTAAATGCGTGGCCTTAACTATTTTTGTATCGATATTTTGGTGAATAATAAACACCGTTTATGTAGTTCATTATGAAAGTTTTATATTTAGGTATGACCTTTATATTATTAAATGATTATGATGAAAGTGAATACTCTTTTACAATCCCTGATAATATATGCCGACGTTATAAGAATACATCTTTTTTATTGAATGTTTTAAAAAAAAAAACCACCAAACTCCATATAGAAATAGGTTAATATTATGTACGAAATTAAGTGTTGCGGTAAAAACAAATGAGTTTCGATGTGCAGGAATTTAAACCTTGAGGGTTATTAAAATTTGAATATCAATAAAATCTATGATTCTAAAAATTAAAGCACTTTCGTAAAGTAGCATTGTTCTAATGCAGATGTGCAATTTTCAGCTTCATATGTCTAGTAACTGGAAGGGTGCAAACTGATCTTATAACGATTTAACGAATAAGTTAGGCCCCATTGTCAATTTCTTTGCAAACTGTGTACATCACATGCGCTAAAAACGAATGTTGACGTGTGCTGTTAATAAAAAAATTTGAGAAAGTTCAAACGGGAAAGTCAGAGAACATAAGAATTCTTAATTGCATAATCTGAGTTCCTTCTTTTTGGTCACTATAGTATAGTGGGGTTATTGGTATTCTAATTTTGAAGCATAAACCAACACTTAGCCGTATTTGTTTCGATTCAACCATTAGCATTATTATTTATTTTTTTATTACGAAATACGTGCTATTTATAATATATTGTGAACAAAGAGTATCAATTCAAAACATAATTGAATTAAACCTACAGGCCAACAGGATGTTAATTTATCGACCTCAAATTTTTAAATAATAAGTTATATTTGAGTATTGGAGGTCTTGACAAGCAAGCGAAATTTCAGTCCGAATGTTCACGATTAACATAACAGAGGACTATTTGTGCGAAAGAATGCATTTTTCGAGGTTTTATGATGTCCTTCCGCGCACGAGGCTGCATTTTGTGTGGACTCGGATCTTTCGCCAGCTCTTCTATTGCGTGACGCTTATCACCGGGGGTAATATATATTGACTAGGCAGACGACATAACAAGTATACGACACGGCTATTAGTTGGGTTAAAAAAAGTAACCCGCTATTTTACATCATTTTACATATCGATAGTCAATTGCGCCGTGATAATTCACATGCATGGGAACGTGAAATTCCTTTTTGGTATAAAACTCTTAATTTCGTTGATTTGCGATGTGTCTGATTTGGAATTTATGTACTAAGATAATTATACATGCTTCAAAAATCTAAGTCATCTGCAACAGCGCGGTTGTGCGGTTTAATATCTGCTTTGCAATACGCGTCTCGTTCTGAGAAAACTGGGTATAATGCATGTTCGTAAAGTGTCGTCCCGGGACGACACTTTCCGCTTTTATGACCTTTTTCGTTTAGATATTGTCTCTTCTTAGCAAAAATCATATTTAGGCTTAAAGTGTCATCCCAGATTAGCCTGTGCGGACTTCCCAGGCTTATCTGGGACGACACTCTACGCACATGCAGTATGTCCAGTTTTCTCAGAACGCGACTTATATGCTATAGTGGTCATCTTCAAAGTTGGTAAAAAGCTTAACCCTATGGTGGGAACTAGCCATCACTGAAGGCCACATGATTTATGTAGCCGGAGATCTTTAACGATCTTTTCTTAAACGGCAAGACAAAGAGGTGTACTATTTTGTATGTGACATCTTATCGTTCTCCTCTACCAAGTTTGCCAAATCACCCCCTGTGGTCGAATATGTTTATAGTTAATACTTTACAAAAGTACTTAAAACCGAAACTTAACGATCCACAGCTAATGTATTTGAAACCAATGTTTCAATCACCCAGTGGATCAAAATCTGGGGCAACTAGTTTTCCATATATGCATATTGTGACAACATTACAAAATATCCTCCTCTGAATCCGAAGTTTCCAGAGGTCTTTCTAATGGAAAATCATTCCTCTCCAAGTTTGTTTTAAAGTATTGCCCTGGGATCGCAAACTTGCACCGATTTACAAGTATTCTGTATCTTTTACATGTGTACTGTAAAAACTTGACCCAACTATTAAACAAGAGCTCATATTTTTGTATTACCGGTATGCAACATGCAGTTGTCAAAGCTTGATAAATATATGATAAATATAGAATTTAAGCGAGTAAATACGATTTCGGCATTAATACAAAAAAAAAAAACACCTCGAAATATATAACAAAAAGATGAACATAAACGAGGAATGTTATATACAATAAATAAACAATTTGCAGCAATCATGTTTTTTTTAATCGCGCGAAACGCCTGATTTTCAATTAAGCATATTTAACTGTTTGAAAACAAATTGAAGGCAACATATAATTTACTTATGCAATATTGTTCTACTTATATAATTAAAGTTTTTTGTTTGTTTTTCGATCTCATTGTTTTGGGGAAAATGTGTTTACGCCAATGCCGACAAGTTCACTAGTAGTTGTTACAGTACCAAAAGTGTGTCTTTATGTCGTATGAAATATTCTGCATAAATGTGTGTGTTCTTTTCAACAAACTTGACAATGTTTCAAGAAAATAACTCTGCTATACAGCAGAACATTATTTGCAATTGAATAACACTGTACTTTCAATTATGTTCTGGTACTACATCTTCTAAAATGGTATTCTTGTTTTAGCCAACTGTATGAATATGAATAAGTCGTATCCAGCGGATAACCTTTGTCTATATTCTGTTTCAGGATATTTTTTTTGTCTGTGATTGTATAAAAATAGATTTCCGAACAGGTGCACGTTTTGGTAAAGTGTTGGATAACATTCAGCCAAATAATATGACTTCGGTTATCGTTTTCCGAAAAAAGCATGTACTGGCAAAATGGCTTATATCGACATAACGATCAGACGATCAAAACCATTTCGACGACTTGACAGATTTACTGAAACTGAAGACCCTGAAGAACTACGCAGACAATTTATATTTACACCTGACAAATTCGACCGCATTGAAGGACTGATCGGACATATATCGGGGAGACCAACTGGACGTAATCAACCGTTGACAACGCGGCAATAAAAATAACTCTGAGATTGTTTGCTTCTGGAAGTGATGTTTTTAATAAATAGAGGATACGCTTGGGGTTGATATTACCACAATGTTAAGGGTCGTGACTCGAGTAACGTGCCAACTGCTTCATGAACACCGGGAGAAGTTTGTCAATCGGAAGCACTGGCCACAGTGTTAATGTACAAGACACGTGTTATCATAAAGTTATTTATGTATTTAACACAAAACATAATCTTACCGTCACTGAGTTTGAATATTCCTCCAATATATTAATCCATTTAGTAATAAATACATCCTGCTGTTTTACACACGGCATCAACGATCCCGTAACATTTACTATTGAACTGGTACAATTCTTCAATTCCACTTTTCGTTTAACACAACACGTCCTTCTAGTCTAAACGTCCGCTGTGTTTTGCGCCCCGAAACTCATGTGTATTCAGTTTAAATGACGTAGCGCGATTACGTATAAAGTCTGTTTCGTGATTTAAATATAGTCTGATATATTGTGTGTAAGAGGCGTACAATGGGAAATCATCAATTAATTTAACATAACATGTCTTGTTTCATTTATAATAACTTAAGCTATTATTGTATTTAAATTATCTTGTAACGTCTAGATTAATAGTGCATACGTTTTATTTAATTTTATGAACTCATATTACAGGTGTATTCAACTGCATAAACGCCACCTGGCCAGGAAGCGCTTCACCCATGATGGACATGGAATTAATACTATCTGATAATTTGGAAGCTTATCACCATTGCATATTCAAACATACATTGATTAATGTTCAGTGATAATTTAATTTATTGTTACGCATTGTCATGCTTCTCATATATAAACTTATATTTTTACAAAGGTTATTATAGAAATTATGTACATTGTACAGATGATTATATACTGAAATTGTGGATAACTCGTTCTGCTCCCAGTTTTGGAAGATGGTATTATGTTGAGGGATAGTGTTTTCCCATACAGGGAGTTCTTCATGACAATATTCCTGCATCCTGGTTAGTACTTCTCTGTTCTACATCATAACGAATTACGTGAGATTACAGTGTGCCGAATAGTTTCTTATAATACATAAATTATACACTGTCTTGGTTGATCAGAGGTATAACGACCCACATGCGAAAACTATACATGTTATTAGAAGACTATTCGGTGTACTGAAACGGGGGTTGCGTGTTCTTAAGGGTGAATTCTTAATTAAATAGTAAAAAAATGTCAATAAGCAATATAACCTTTATGTTTATCAAGTAATTTATTAAATGTGAACTGTTTCAACTAAGTTAAATTTCAAAATGTTATCTTAATCTCGGTAGGTAAGAATTAAGCCATGCACAGTTCATCGTCGCATGTGCATTGTTGCCCTGCATGACCAAGGAGTGAGGTGAGATTTCTTCCCAAAAGAAAAAGACCCTCAACCTACACCACACATGGGGTAAACCTGGTGGACAGACTGTCAATAATGCAATAGCCTCCAAAGATTTCACTTTTAAACATTAGATTGTCAATGTCAGGTTGTTAGAACATGTGCATAAGTAAATACTTAAATGTTTTTATCCTAATCTAATGTTAAACACCATAATATGACTTTTCACAATAATTTTTGTATACAAACAAATATTTTCCCATTCAAATGGTGTTGTAGCTCTGGCGACTAATGAACGATATATAACATAACCCACTCACCCTGCTTGCTGGTTAATGCATACATTTTGTACATATATAGACAAGATACACACAAACTGGACTAGATAAATATAACTTTTGTTTGGCAAGCCTTATCAAAAGCGTTGTCTACAGAAAGCATTATCTCTGGGTCTGCATCAGCAACTGCTGTTCTTTCTGAACGTTCATGGCGCCGGAATAATAAGACATCTGAAGTTGCTTTAGGTTTCGGTCTTTCGTTATTTATATGAAAGATAATTAAAGCATTTATACAATTACCATTTCAGCTTAAAACAATAATATCAAATTATATAGCACTTCGGGTAACAATGTCATCGAATTTAAAACCATCAAGGAATGTTTGAGTTACAGATAAGGTATGAAGCAGGTATGCCTTGTAATTGTTTGAAGAAATAAGATAATTATCTGAGCGTAGGAGCTGCATTGCATAGTTGAGAACAGGATTGAGTAATTGTTTGAGAGATACCACCCTGTTATTGAATTGTGTGTGTTTGTGTTTAGATTTTACACAAGTTGCTCCACGTTCCTTTATTTGACATTTCGGATTAGGTTTTTAATTTCGAATACAACATATATAAATGTCTCCGAATTTGAGTTTGTGTTATTGAGCTTGGCTATTTTAGGACAGTATTATCCTTTTGATATGTTTGCATTTCATGTAAGATTTAAGAAAAGGCAGTTCAGAATAATAGTGGCGCTTCACCAAAATCTCAAAAAGCAGTTTGCCCAAACAGTTAAACTGTCAGTTAAATATATACGCGTCATAGCGATATGAGTTTCACTGTACCGGCATTTAGTAGCATTTGCTTTAACAAATGCGCACTCCATGTTAACTAAATATTTCATTTGGCAAATGTTAAAAAACACAACATTTAATTGGGCATTTCGTCAGGAGGTCGTCAGAAAAATGTCGGCACAGCGAGTTTTCTTTTTACTGAGCAAATTAATAATTGGTCAATAACGATTTAGAGAACACGATGATTGGCAAATTACACTGAACCGAATTTAAATCCAACGTGTACTTAACACTGACATTTTATGATTGTATTGATAAGAAATCGTTTGTAGCACAAAATCAAGGGAGGCCACTGTAACGAACTATCCTGTCAAACATATTCGCTATTACTTCGCTTTTTGGGATCCCAACTTTATTACGCGAATATTAAATGTATGATACATTTCAGAAGACGAAATCGGCAATTTATTTAGTTTTGTCAGATATTGACACAGCAACGACACGATAAAAAAGGGTGAGAATACTATGCACACATATAACATATATACTGTAAATACATAATCCTTAAAGAGAAATCATGTAATTAACATGAGAACACATATGGTTCACATTTGCACGATTTAGACAACGTTATATTATCTTTCCTTTTCTTTCAATTATTTTGAAAATTATTATTTCTTGAGATCATAAGTTTCACGAACAAAAGTTATCAAACCATGGACGATTTTTTTATGAAAACATCTCATAGTTGGATCATAACTCCTTTTATTTGGTATCATGAAAAGCACAGTGTTAACATAGTGTATTCACAAACGTATTTGATAAAACAGTTTAGTTGTATTCTGACCATAAATGAACCCGAATGAAATCTCGATTAATACCAATGAAAGTCAATCTTCTTAGAGGGGAAGTAAGGAGATCCATATCAAGTATGTAGTGTCAGTTATGCGTTGAATGCAATCGTGTTGTTATCTTCCTATAATGTCTATATATGAATGATTATGACCCTTTGAATAACATTAGTAATCAAATATGCTAATTAAGCTCATAACCACTCGTAGATTTATTTCAACATTTCCAAGTAAAAACAACAGTTACTTTCATTTATTCACTAAAAAAGGATTATCCATTTGATTTTCTACGATTATTGTGATATAACATATATTAAATAAATCACCTTTATATTTATATATTAATATATATAAATAAATATATATATATTAGTACGCATGGTTTTATTTTGGTATTATTTGAATTTATTTGTATGGAATGCTTTATATAGTGTTTATTTGAGAAATCGTCTCTTTTGTCTGGTAGATCGATTGACTTCAATTTTGAGGATCGCTGCATTGATTCCAGACCGACAACGTGACTTGTGTGGTGTTAGTCATAACAATATTTATACTGCTATTTTCCTCCTACATCTGAAAGAAGTACGGTAGTTACTGGAAAATCTGGAAAACTAGCTTACTTGGGACAGGTATGAGTCGGTTCTTGATATGAGTGAAGTACTGTTTGGAACAGCGAACGGAGTAAATTCCAAATAATCAACCAAACCCAGTACGAGGAGAAATACACGCTACTAGTGGCAAGTATTATTTCCGTTTACAAATGCAAAACATTTCAGATACACTCTGGTGGTACACATATTCAAACAAGTTATGTTCCATCAAAATGTAAAGATTCTTAACGTTATAGGGTTTGCATCAATACCATACATACATTCTACATGTGACACAGCTTTGTCTATTCCTTAAGCATGTGCGTATGTGCCTTTTCAACAATTGACGTTAAATGACTATAGCTATATTGTTCTTAAGATACATTTTATGGTTTCTATATTAACTAAGCATAGCAATCTGAGCCAACAAATATTGTTGTAAATAAATGTGCACTTGTGTTGAAATTGGTATGCTTTTGGGTGGTAATCATTAACTTAGCTTGCTCACTTGATTTAACACTTTGTAATTATGTTAATTTTAATACATAATGTTTTGTCAGCATAACTACAATATCAATGACAATACGACAACCGAGTCAACACTTCAGAGCGACAAAATAAAGAAGTGAAACTCCAGAAGCTGCAGCAGTATTTCATTTCTATCATACACACCTTCGTGGTCCTTTATTTATGGNAGATTTAAAATGATCATAATTCTCAGATGATTTTACTTTTTTATAAGTATAAAAAGATTTATCTCTATCTTTAATACATTGTAAAATTTCATTTGTAACCCAGGGTTCAGTTCTTTGCTTAATTCTAACAACTTTCACAGGAGCAAGGTTATCAATAACTGACAAAAATATGGATTTAAAACTGCACCATGCATCAGACACATTATCAGATAAAAGCACAGGAGACCAATCAGTATTTATTAGATTCATCTGAAAATCTTCCTTGTTATAGTTTTTTAGGGATCTTACTTTAACAAAATTGTGTTTATTTATACACTCCTTAGAAACTTTCCTTGTACAGTATATAATAGAATGGTCACTGAGACCAACATTGATGACTCCACTTTGAGAAATTTTCTCCCTATCCGAAACTAAAATCAGGTCTATAATAGAGGAAGAATTGCTTACTCTAGTATAATCTGTGATAATCTGTTTAAAATTAAACATGTGAATAAAAGACTGTAAGTGTTTAAATAAAACACACCTTGAGGAGCTACAAGAAACATCAGTGTTAAAATCACCTAAAATAATACATTCACTTTCATTAAAACAAGAGTTTGAGGAACATACATTTTCTAGGAGATCATAAAAATTAGTTTGCTTAGGGGGTCTATAAATACAACCACATATAATAGGTTTAGTTTTTGGTAACAGTATCTCAATCCAAAGAGCTTCCAGTTCATCGTGTAGAATATCGTCTAAGGTGTTAAAAGCTAGGTCACTTCTCACATACACACAAACACCGCCTCCATGTCGATTTCTGTCATTGCGTTTAAGAATATAGTTATTAATCTGGATTTCGGAATCAAAAATAGATTCATCTAGCCACGTTTCTGACACACATATACAGGCAGCACGAGATTTACTAACGAACATGCGTAATTCATCTATTTTGGGTAGAAGACTTCTGATGTTAAGATGAATGAAGTGAAGACCTCTCTTTTCAAAACAACGATAATTGGTGGCGTCTTCGGGACCACCTGCCATAGGACCTGGGCAAGGGTGAATATCTCCACACAACAACAAATACATTGCGATACTGATATTGCGATTTGTATAGTACACATATGAATTTCTTTGTTTTTTCTGAACATGTTGATAACTCGAAATAAAATTCTCGTAGACAGCAAGTTGACTGTATGAAACCACATTTTTGGATTCTTCAACATGAAAAGGCAAACTGGTAAACTCACTACAGTTGTAACAATTCACAATTTTAGCTGCTGTTAATAGGAAAAATAACAACAGTGCTCCTAAAACTTCCATGACAGTACAGGTTCACACGACGATCGGTCCTGGTAACACTGATGGACTACTCTGTGTACAGAAAATATAGTGGTATTCAACCGCACTGTAGACTCTCAACGGATACTGATTGTTGTAGGTAATGATATTTGTTCTACACACACATCTATAACACTATTAATGTTAAAGTAGTAAGTCGTTTCGAGGTTGATGACTGGTCAAACGAAGTTGTATTGCCTTATATCTTGTCCATCCCAAATAGCATTGAACCTGTAGTGGGTGGGGTAACAGTGACGAATTTAAATCGGTTCATACAGTTCAAAAAGATACCTGCAAATCAGGTACTTAGTTTCTGGAGTTCTGTTGACTTCTCGGGTATGTTCAAGTAAGTAAAGGTAAGTATTAAAAGCTTTTAAAACATCATAAAACCTGATTTTTCTTCAATTTTCCGAAGACGGAAGTAAACAAAGTTGTGCCTCGCTAGGTTACATATCACCATCACAAAATGAAGAAGCAGCAATATTGGGTGTAAAAGATCCAGATTACCTACTTGATTGTTTATGTGACAGTAATATACTAAAATGCAAATGATAATGAATGTTATACCTAAAGACGAGTATAGTAATTGGATTGTTCAAACGGTTATATCCAATCGTACCACATTTTCAAACAAGATACAACATTGATACATATCAAACTAGAATAACGATTCACAAGAAGTATTCCAGAATATCAATGAAATTAGAGTTTGAAAGAATTAAAACACATTCAATAACTTCCTCCACTACAGTTGAAGATCCATTCACGTAGAACACAAAAACAACTTTTCACTTTTGGAAAATCCTCACTATTCTGTGTAAATTTGTTCATACAACATAGAGGCACACAATTGGTTCTGCAAAAAACAAGAGCCGGCGTAACCTTGGACTATACTACTTTAATTAATGCAAACAGTATTTGATTTAAGGAATCTTTAAAAAAAAAAAATTGGTCTAATTCGATTTCCTACTTCATGTCCATGTGTTGGTTAAAGACCAAGAAAGTACAATATTGAGATCAAAATTGTATGCACTCGCTTTAAAGTAATCTGTGTGTGTACAATCGTTGCGAAATGAAAGGATAAATGTCTATTTAATCGAATGAAACAAAAAGAAATAAACAATTCACTAACTAATTAATTACTAACTAAACAGACGAATGACCTGACAAAAACGACTATAAAACATACAATTAAACTAATAAACATGAAAAGTACCTGTTAAACTGAATGGGATTATACCAACTTGTTTCGGTTCAATTTACTTCCTGGTAAAATGAGATCGTTAAGTGGAATTAATCATTACATATAGTTTGTTACCCGTAAGTGTTACTTATTTGCCAGTACACAACCTTCACTTCGAGAGTTTGGACAGGATTTTTGTTATTTATACCGTGTGTATATGTATTGATTTCAATATGCGTTTAATGTGAACATACAACATAACATATAATAAGAGTTAGAGCCTATTTGTTGTTTGTGGAAAATATAGCTTGTCATTAATGAATTCCGGATGTAAAATAATTGATGTTCGTGATGCGCAAACATCAGTAGTTTTTGCTTTATTAAATACAACAATAGGTGAATGTGTGTTGTATGGATACAGAAGAACGTATCCACGTACATATACTGTTGCCATATTTAAGTTTTCAGAGGTTGTAAGCGTTGGAGCTATTTTTTATCATGTGGCTGAAGCATTTTTTCGATATTACTTATACCTTGTTAACTGACAATGCTCGGTAGATTCATTGCTTACTTGATAGTTTAATATCTGTCATAGATGGACGGTGTTTCTTTGTATACTAATATCTTTGAAACATATCCCCTTATCGTTTTAACATATTCCCGGTTCTTATATTCTCGCGTTACGAATAGGCATGCACGTATTCATATTCTGTCGACAAAGAAGCTTTTTATTCACATCGTTTTATACGCATTTGGTTTGTGATTAATTATGGTTTAAGTTTTAGAATCGACGATTTATCAAACTGGTTTAAACCCACAATGCGTTGTATTTCCCGTTTCAGGGCGTTGATCCAATTTTTAATTATGACATGATTGTTGTTGGTGTTCTGCAATGAAACGTAGTGGATTACATCAAATAATTCATTTCCTGATTGGTCTAGAGTTTCTATGCTCGCTAAATTAAATAATCCAACACTTTGATTTGTCCTGTGTGGATGCAGTATATCGTTTCTTCGTACATATCAATAATTGTGTCATACTTAAGTCTTAAGAGGATGTACGCAGAAGAGCAATGTTGTGTACTAATAACTGTAAAACCAAACCCTAATCGTTTTAAAAGGTAGCCGATACGTTCCACAATAAATTGTTTGAAATATTTTATTCAAGCGGCGCAATTTGGCATTTATGCTTTCATTTTTTGTCCGCATTGGTACATTTGATTGAGGTCGTTTTAGACGCGATTTCGGTTTGCGATTGATTATTGTCTTAGTGTATGATACGGCTAGTCTTTAGACCTGTTTCAACCCAAAATCATGTCCCTATATTCTACTTTAACAAGCAATACTGATTTTTTTCTGTTTCGCCTTTCAGATCGTTTATTTTAACTTGCAGTGGTTTTATTTCGAACATTTGAGTCCGTATCGTTGGCGGACCGTCACAGCCACTTATTAATTAGTGAACAGTGATAACACAAAATATCATATGGTTATGTGTAGATGATTGATCTTTGTTTCGTTTAGTGTCTCGTCTATACAAATAATAAAATTAAGCCCATACCATTCAAAATACACGTCTCAATCATAATGAATATAGACGGTTATATGGAGTATAACGCTGCATTGACACAACCCTTCAATAATGTTCATATGTTGTCAGCGACCCAAATTAAGCTATGGGAAGCATAGTCAGCCGTGGGAGCCAAACTGCGGGTGATGCGCAGATTCAAGAACAAAAACAACTTCTGAGAGCAAAAGAAGGTATGTGCAACTAATACTATTTCTTACATCTACCAATATTATAGTTTATTATTAAAATAATTAAGTAATGATAATACTTATAATAATAATTATTATGATTATTATATTTATTTTTATATTTTTTAAATGTTTAGTTTTCGTTATAAACGATTGAAACAATTGTTTGTCTTAATTCATTATTCGTTCAATATAAAACTAGACACGTATAGTATAATTATCTAAAACATTAAGGTCACGTTATAAAAGGTGTGTACATTGTTATTTCATAATTCAGTAATCGTTTAATATAAACTGTCATCCTCCAACTAGACAATTGTAAAAAGCTTATCGACAGAAGCATCCCTTTAAGCATACATTTTCCGTTACAAATCATGAATATTATATTCAGTTATTTACGTATCTGAATTGCTTTTGTGACGTGGGATTTTTGTGTGATGTGTGCCATTTCAGCCAGTAAACAGATGCTATTCGGCGTGTTTGGTAACCTAATGGCCATCCTTGAAGAGTTCGAGACGCGAACTATCAATGGACGCCTGCCGAGATCCGCAATTGCCCTACCTGATCAGAAACACAAAGATCTGGAAGACGTAAGAACGTACACTAAAAATATGCTTTACAAATTATAATATCAAATTGTTCTAGACGCGTGTTTAACACGGTAACTATAAAGAAAGTGGTAAAAATACGCCAATGATGTTTTCGAGATAAATTTGTGGCAATGACATTAAACTTTATCCATAAAATGCATGTATATTCTTGTTTCGAAATAACGCATATCCACAACCTTTTATTTTGTTTGTCTGCCATGATTCGAATAGTGCCTTTAATACGTACATTTTTATATCGTTAATTACAACTTTACATTAGCATATACTTATACGTTTTTTTATTTTCTAGATACGAAGCATAGTCCAGACCCAGATTTTATTGTTTGAAACCCAGAATCGTGTCTGCTTACCGGAAGTGAGAGCAAGTGTTAATAGCGAAATGCGTCAAAGGACTTTGATATGGGCGGCAATAAGGTCAGAAAACAACGTTCCCTTAGATGAAACAGACACATATATTGCGCAGCTGTATGAAATACTCGTGAAAGGAAGGACGAAACACGAATGCATTGAGAAACCCCCGTAAGTAGAAAATACTCTCGATAGAAACATTACATTTTTGCATGGAGTTTATACAAACACGACCGTTCATCAGCTGACTAAAGCGAGTAAAAATAAACAAAACATTAATTACATTTTATATTTAAGAATAGAAACTGAAGACATGCCCCGTACGATATGAGCACATGCTTAAATGCAGAAATTGGAAAAATATATTTGAATAGAAATTTTAGGGTGTTGTAATGATATGTTCAAAACATACACATATGTATTTAAAGCAAGCATGTGAACGAACAAACCATACGGGAGAACTTTCAGCATATAATGAAGGGAAAACATGACGCCTCGGTCCTTGACGAAAGCTTCAAGGCTGATCCCAGAAAAAAGGCGACCGTGCCAGCGACTCGCCAGTCTTCGCACGAGCATGCTTACAGGCTTGGTATGGGACATAGTAATAATTACAAAAAAACTGTACATGCATTTCTTAAGTTTTAACTTCTATATGTTTAAGTGTCAAGAACCGTACAATTTATGTTTTTGTGTTGGCACCATGTCAACATTTTTCAATAATTTTATTTTTAAGCCGAACACCATACATTAGTTGCTTGATTTTCTACTACATGATGGAAATAAAATGTTTGATACAGATGCATACATTATATTAAAACGATGATATAAGTAATTGATTATGTTTGAAAGCATTCATTAACGTTATTTCACTTTAATTTACACAGTAAAACTTATAAGTTCCGTTTATAACGTTTTATGCTTCTACAAAAGTACGTGAAGTGCCGTTGGTTTGTCTCTTACATAATGTATTTCTAATCCAATTGAATGTAACAAATATCAGTAACGCCAAGGTAACAGTATCGTTGTTAATCACTCTCTCTCAACATTCAATGGACCTTTAAATTAGCATCAAGCTTCATAGTATACGTCTTCTTTAATATGATATTATGTTATCAGCTTCGTCCCATATTGTATAGGAAACTTGCTTTAAATACTAGCTAACATAAAAATATGCTCTTCATTTATGGAGTTTCATTAGTTTTGTTCCTTACCATATCATATTATTATGACGTCATTGATGAAGCCACTTACATTCCAGGTGCTCAGCGGATCATGAGTGTGAAAAAGGACTTGGAAAAGGTTCTTCAAAACGACGTAAAGTTGTTCGAGAAAGAGGTTATGATGGAAACGTCTGATTTTCGATAGTGATATCAAATAAGTATTTTCTTGACGAGCCAGTGGGGTTTATTTTCTGTCCTTCGTCGTTGCGTGATACACCGTCTCAAAAAATGTGTTATTGAACTAAGATACCATTATTTTCTACACATATATGTGTTAGGATAAAAAAATGTTAACTGTAATCGTTCATCAAACATTTGCGATTTTCATTTTGGAAAATTACATTCTCTGAACTGTTGTCCAATAGTAAGCATACAATGCACACATTTCAAATTTGTCAACTTATTCGTTATAATTGTATTTAATATTTGCATACACAATTATAATAAATAATAATAATATCAATTTTTTATTATCATCTAAACACTTTGGGGATGTTTATTACATGTCGATCTTCATCATGGAGGGTGTATTTTCTGTATGCAAATATTGTGTTTTGTTTCATGTTCAATATTAAGACAAATGTTTATATACTGAGTTCGAAAAAGGAAGTAGAACATCCAGGAACTAAATTGCTATCTTACCAGTTAATGCCATAAAGCAAGAAAACCGCGAATAGATCTCACATTGATTTAGTTCCTTGTTTGCCTTTTAAATTGAACAGGATGTTTAATACTATAGCAGAAGAAAGGATATTGAATTTCTCGAAAATAATAGCAAAAAGGTTATCTATATTTAACTGTGAGCACATCGACTTTATACGTTTTGTTTTGAAATTTAAATACTATAGGCCTGTTCACACTCAAGTGGTTCATGAACAGTCATTACAAATATTTTAAACTGTTCGAATGTATAATCAATCAAATTGCTATAGTGTTTATGAGTTGCGGTTCCCTTAATATAATGTAATTAAATGTATTTTTTTTTAAATATAACCCAACTTAGTTTTCTTAAAGCTACCAAGTAAAACGTACGAGTTTGATCGTTGTTATTCAGCAAAAATAATAACATTACTCTAAAACATTTGTCATACAAAATAAACGTTGATTAACATAATCGCATTTATATAACTAATTCATTATTGCAGAAGTATACTGATTCGTCCTTCTAGAAACGTGATCAAATGATTACTGCTCTATTATTTAAAAAATACGAATGATGCCAAGCTGGCCTAGCTGATAAGAAAACCGCATTGCCTCAACTTTGTTCCTGGTTTGATTTGAGAAATTCCTGTGACGCAAATTGACAATTGGCTTCCGCATCGTGTCTTTGTGAGACAATGGCTATATCAATATTTAATTTATCGGGTATTAAGCACAAGTGTTAAACCAGTGTATATATTACACTGGTTCTGGAAGCCGATATAAGATGCCGTGGGTTCAAATGAACAATTTTAGATGCCCAGTAGCCAGCTGTCCGTCAACGTAAGTGATTGAATTTAGTTTTAATTGCAAGATAAGCCAGCATCGTGAATTGTAATTCTGCTATTTATATTGCCAACAACAACAAAAACAATAATACTAATAATAATAACAATAATAATAATAATAATAATAATAATAATAATAATAATAATAATAATAATAATNTTATTATTATTATTATTATAATTATTATTATTATTATTATTATTATTATTATTATTATTATTATTATTATTATTATTATTATTATTATTATTATTAATATTATTATATATTTTTTTATTATTATAATTATTATTATTATCATCAGTTGATTAATTATCTATACAGTAATTCAAAGGTAGTAATATTATTATTAGGTGCATGATCGAACATGATTGTTGTGTGTAGAACGATGTTATGCATACACGAAACCATGCTTGTTTGCAATTGTTTTGCTACATATTGGTAAAAATAATGTACAAAGCACTGACAGATACAATTTGTACTGAATTAAAACAAGCGTTTTACTCTTTTTTGTATTAAGCATGATTTGTTTCAGTCTCGTATTATACTCGTATTACTTGAATTTTGTGTGTGAAAGTTGTTAACATGATTTAAACTATTTAAAACACCGCTATCGCTTAAAAGATATGATCCAATGCATTAATGTTTCAGGGACAGTTTTGACTGGGTATGTGATGCGGATGGTAGCCCGATGTTCCTTAACGAATTCGGAGTTATTTCCTGCGGCAATGGATGGCATAGTGGTAAGAAATATCAAAACCTCATTTGGGCAATAATGACATGTTATCTTTTTTTGCTATACAATATGCGAAATTAATGAGTGTAGCTTATAATGCGGAAAAGCAAAAATGATATAACCCTCGAATAACGAAAAAAAAAAAAACACATGGTTAAACGCAGCGGTACGTTTCTAAGTTTCAATGCATATGTGTTTGTTGAACTATATATGGATCAAATTTACATCGATATATAATGTTTGGCCTTATTTGTTTTCATATCGCGTGTTAACACATGTAATGTTATATTTGGTATGTATTAGATTTGCAAAACAAATAGTGTCAGTCTGTTTTATTTTCCAAATATTAGGTACAAGGCTTCTTACTGAGCCTGTACAGTGTGATAGCGGGTTGGTAAATTAATATTCGACGTAGGCGTAGCTCGAGTCCAATATTAATTTACTACACTATTAAATCGCACCATACGGGATAAGTTTGAAGCAATGGAACGAATGATATTGCCGTTTGATTTAATCCATATCATAAAGAAAAAACTACATACTTCCAAGCACGCATAAACTTTTTTTTTCAACAGTTATTTACAAGTAAACATGCTCCATTGTGAAGAGCTATGTATAAATGTGCACATCCGTTAGAACAATATAATATAATACAGTATCTGTATAATATGGATATAACTATGACGACAACTTATATATA
>VMBQ01007679.1:0-22361 GCA_007657795.1 Dreissena rostriformis | reverse complement strand
GATGATGATGATGATGATGATGATGATGATGATGATGATGATGATGATGATGATGATGATGATGATGATGATGATGATGCTGATGATGATGATGATGATGATGATGATGATGATGATGATGATGATGATGATGATGATGATGATGACGATGATGACGATGATGATGATGATGATGATGATTATGCTGTCACATGCCTTTAAATTAGCCTGATAACCAGGTAACCTAATAACCCAAAAGTTATTAGGCTAGTTGACCAAGTGACTTCGAATATCCGTCAGTCGCTGTCCGGTGACGGACTGCTTTTTTCTTTTAATGACGTATCTCGTGTGACGTCATTTCTGTGACGAAACATTTTAACAGTAAAATATTTGTTTAAAGCATCGAACGAATCCAAAACGTATTTCGGATTGTGTGTTTGTCATGCATAACACCTTAAGAACAGACACTGAAAGTGTATATCGTTGTTACTTTATTTTTATTTGCATTCGATTAAAGTTGCCATGGAGATAAGCGTGTCGTTTATACTAAATTCAGTTGTTTTATTACTCCTGTCAAAGCTTAAATAATGGCATTAATCTATTTTACAGCACAGTTTCAGCTGCAATCGATATTTTAATTATCCAAATAATGTGCTATGTGTAATTATAATAATTCCAATTATTGATTTCATTTGTGGCTCAATTTCATTTAGACCTATATCCGTTTACTTACACTGAACGTGCACACCATTTTGTTCAATTGAATGTTCAAACAAAATTGAGTTTTTGTTTTTCTGTTGCATTTTTTTTTTCAAATTCTGACAATAAAAATATCAAATTCTCGATTCGTTTTTAATTTCTTCTCGTATTTTAATAGGAAAGTATTAAAACGAACGTTTTAATTTGGAACTAATTTTTACGTGACACAATCGGTAGTTATTCGGTCGTTAGGAATGTTGCGTACATGTAGGAGGCACGACCAGAATATTGTTTTTCTTATGTCAATAAATCATTTGTCTTTGATAAAATGTGTTAAAGGTATAATTCAAAATGTTGTAAATGTGACATGATAAATATAATAATAGGTTGGTGACGTGGTTGGAAAATGGTTACCAGGCTCGTCGGAGGAACTTATCGGGTTCGCCTTCTCCATCCATGTCACCAACCTATTATTCTCTATATACACTCGCTTCTAGTGTCAACAAATAAAATGATATCTGATATCCATATCGCACATGTAAGACCAGTTTGCTTTAAATCGAATATATTGGCAATGGTTGAAAAGAGTCCTTTCATATTAACCTACATCAACTCCTTGGTGGATATGCATATGTTTCACGTACACATAGTCATAGGGTTTTCCAAAATCAGAATGAATGAGTTCGTTTTGGCATGTGTACAAAATGTGTTTGTCATGATTTTAATCCAATTATTATTTAAAATATGACAATTATACCGCTTATACGTCCATAAATTTATGAAAGTTCATGTAAACACGAATGACAGAAATCCCATTTGTCAGTCAGAGTTGAGACTATACATGACGCACATACTACAAGTGTTCGATTACCTTCGTTACGAAGAAAACGATGCTTGTTTCGTTAAGTATAGTTTAGACTTTGTTTCAAAGTGTTATTAAACATATGGCTAGACTGAAAACTGCACGACAATGACTATGCATGTAACCGGTTAAAGTTTTTATCAACAGCAAATAGTATTATACAAATGCCAGTAACATGGTATTAAAATGAATACTTTAATTAACACTACACACTATTGAGTTGCATATGTAACCATAATTAAAGTGGACAGATATTATATGATTTTAACTATTTCCAACTTGAAACAGGACATCGTCCGTCTGCCAGTTGCTGTGGTATCTTTGGCAACTAAAATGAAACAGCTAAAACGTATTTTACAAACATGAAGTCCGAGTGATCATGACGTAATTGTAAACACGGCAAATGACATATAACATATTCACGCAAAAATAGAGAGTTGTAGCGGCTAAAATGTATTATTACTTTAAAAATGGGGCTTAGAGGAATGAAAATCAGAACAAAATCAAACGGCTCAGCAAGCATAACCATTATTTTATTTAATATGTACATGTCAAGGCAATCATAGATATATGTTTTTTTTTAAAGTATCGTTGAATTCAAAGAATCTTTATAAAAAAAAACACAACAGTGGAAGAACATTTAAGAATACTTTACTATAAGGACAATTTAAAGTAAATATATATTACTATTCCTTTCAGAAATTCCATGTTTATATATTTACTATATACAAATGGGTATATAACTTTAACGGTAATCAGGCTGTTATCCTACTACTTACTCCATTTATCTTCGGTATCGTTTTCTAGCTGATAAATATTTGATAAATACGCGAGTTATCAAAAAAATCATTGATTGCCATTTCCTTGTCGGGGAAGTCGACACATCGGATCACTGGTCATCATATTTTTCAAAATAAAAAATTTGCATAAAATAATCAGGCTTACTACTTACTCCGTTTATCTTCGGTATCGTTTTCTAACTGACAAATATTTGATAAATACGCGATTTATCAAAAATAAATCATTGATAGCCATCTCCTTGTCGGGGAAGTCGACAAAAGTATGAATACATGAAAAGGTCTAGGACAATTTGATTACAGCATTAAGAATCTATTTAACAATGTTATAGTTATAACATAAAAAACAACAAAGACGAATCTACAAGATAGCAAGAAGTAAAGTTTTAGTAATAAATTATAATAAGCTGTTAACACGAATTTAATATTTTTAAGAAAGTAAAACGAGTAATATTTGAAGGTACAAGTAATGTTTAAACATGAGGTCAAACGTGCTGAAAGAGTATTCATTAATTAACTCGCATATTACCGTTAATGTTGTTCTGCGCAAAGTGAGGTGTGTGTATTCAACATATGCAGAAATAGAGGAACTTAACAGTATTGTTGGAAGGTTTGAACTGATTGAATTTATGTAAGCTATTGAACAATTGTGCAATTATGCTATATAATTCAAATGCTACGCATCAACCGTGTTTTTTGGAGAAGAGAAAATTCATAATAAAGTTCAATACACGCAGGCATTTCCAACATCATAATGTATGTGTTCGTTTTGGTATTTCTGCAAAATTCGTTTCATGAATTCAATCCTATTATTATTCAAAATATGACAATTATACTGCGTAAAAGTCCATTCATTTTTAAAAGTACATGTTTAAACGAATGTCAGTCATACTATACACGACGCAAATAATGCAATTCTTCTATAACCTACATCACGAATTGTACGATGTTTGTTTCGTTAATTCTAGTTTCAACATTGTTTCAGAGTGCTTATAAACGTATGACTTGACTGGAAACTGCATGTGAATTATTATTAATTTAATTCGTGTGAATACAAACAAATGGTATTTCACAAAATATACGTTTTAATCAACAGCAAATAATATAATACCACTCAATGTAACATGGTTTTAAAAATAAATTAAATAATGTGCACTACATTCTATTGAGATGCATATTTAACCATAATTAAAGTGGATATGTTATGTGATTCTTACTATTTTTAAATTATAAATACTGGAAGGTTAAAGATATACAAAATGAACGAGTCAATCCATTCAATGAAATAAAAACTTATGGGAAAAGTTCACCTTAATTTCTTGCTGATTGTGAGTACAAATACGTGAAATGTAAATACTGAAGCATGTACTTTATATAGTTTTAACCATATTATTTTGCATGAAATTCTTGAACTATGTCAATGCGCTATATACGAATGACCATATAAAATAATTGTTGGCATAGCATTTCGTTTTGATAGACACAGTCAAATAAAATAAACTTTACCCCTAACATGTTATTGATTGTATTGTTCCATCTATCACCTTTCAGCCAATTGTATATTTCCGGAGTTGTACCGATCAAGTATCAATATGGCAATGCGAAGTATGACAGGAACACCATATTTGCGTCATTGTCCATGCAGATCTTACAAATGATCCGATTCCTCAACATTTCAATCTCTTTTTTTTTATTCAATATAAGACATACAATGCATACATGTATATAATCACAAAACAAACTGAATTCATGCAGCAATAATATTCAAACATGTTATACAATGTATGCTAATATATACTTTTTTGACTTCATGGTTTCCTTTGGATTAAAAAAAAACGAATAAAGAATAAAGATTTACTGAAATATTTTAATTCGATTATGATAAAAGAACAAATTATAAAACTGTGCATTCATTATAAATTGTTATGTCTATATTTGTGATGGACAGAAAACATGTTTAGTTACTTATAAAATTGATTTTATTATACTAATATTGTGTATCAAAGTCCTACAGATAGCTTATTTCCTAGCTATTTAAATGGTTCTTTAAAGTAAAACACGCTTATTGTTTGTTTTTCCTACCGACGTAGAAAAATCCTTCCGCGGATAGTGTCTGTGCAAGAGTCTGAACGTGTGATGGACTGTTTTCAAGCGAGGCCAGTCTTACTTCCTGCGGCCCATACACTGGATGTGCTGACCTATCAGACAGAAGGATGTCTGCGGCGAAACGACGCCAAATTCACTGTGACGTCATAGTTCGCAGATCCGGAAGCGGGCAAAAGGATACCGCCTGCTGCGAACATTACTGTTATAATACAAATTAAGTGGTCAATTCAATCAGCAGTATAAAACTTCACCAGCAGTAGCAGTAGTAACACGCGTAATCGCAGAAATAAGTTGTGGTAATGATGATGTAAGAAAAAGAAGTAAGAGTAACAGTTGTATAATAGTATGTTTTGTTGTTGTTATTGTTATAAAAGTAGTTGTCACGGAAATAATAGCATCATTATAAGTAAAAGGAGAAGTAGCCGGCAAGTAGAAGTATAACTGTAGGTGTTGTATGAAATAGGTATAGTAGCTGTCGTTCTAGTAGAAGTTATTGATGTAGTAGTAGTAGTTATTGTTTTGTTGCTATTGAAGTTTGTGTTGTTGTTGTTTCGTGTACTAACCATCCGTTCTTCTCGTGGAATCATGTGCATCGTACCCTTCAGCTCTTGAAGTAATGTTGTGGTTGTTAGCTACTCGAGGATTGTTACTCCGGTTACTAGTCAAAGGCACATTTTGGGTGTCATTGCCAAGCATAAACGCACAATGCAGCTCGTGAATGAAATTATCTACTCGAAACAAGACACTGCCCGTCTGCCAATCGCTGTGGTATCTATGGCAACTAAAACATCGAACTAACGCGCCACGACGAGTAAAAAAGAATCCATAGGCTGCCAACTTTAAGCCGCTCACACATGCGTGAAGTGGAAACGTCAAAAAATGAAGAAACCTTAGTATTTCGAAGCGTATTTCTATCTCATCCGCATTCCAGTAGCTTCTTAAGTTTTCACTTAAGTTTAAGCAATTTCTTAAATAAAAATCTTAAGTTAAATTTGAAATGTCAAAAACAAAACATGAGACGTTAAGTATTTCTCTTTAAGAAATTCCTTTAAGAGTTTAAGGAAGTTAACTTAATTTTAAATATATGAGAAAAAATACACCGAGTTAAGAAATGTAAAAAGTTTATGAAGCTACCATAATTTAACTTAAGTGAAATCTTATGTTTAAAGAAAAAATGGCGGAGATAAGAACAAATATTGCGCAATATTTCAACTTAAGTTATTTTTTTAACTAAAGAAGCTACTGGAATACGGCCCCTGGCCATTGCCGCGGAATTTAAGCTAGATTCACAAATAATTATAAAACCTCCCAAAAACATTATTTTTTAAAACACTGTTAACATTCGTTTTTAATTATGAATGGTTCTTATTACCGCCACACGACGAATGTTTACTCAAATGATTATGTTATCTTATTGAATTTGAAGCTGCTTTCAAAAGTGTTTAGAATTGATAGTGCATCTTATGTGACCGATGATAAAACAGAGTAGTGACAATTTGTAAACAAATTAAGTGATACTGTTATCAATTTTTAACAAAATGATGTACATAAGTTATCAATTATAAATATGATAAGATCGTTTATCTGAAAGATGCGATACTACGAACACTTCCATATCTCCCTTGACCATTGGTTGTATCGCGTTATCGCGTTTCGACTGTTTATTAATAATGTTCTTAAATACTCATCCTTGATTAATTGTTCTTAATACCCCAAACATATTTTTTGTGCATGCTATACTTTACATATTTGTTTTATCTTGTTACTTGAATAGTAAATTCCTGTTACATTCGCAAGATAATATGCGAACCAATAATAACGACTATCAATACGTATACATCTGTTTATGAAATTCTGTACGTGTATATCCGCATGTACAAACAGATTCTACTAAATGTTTCATGAACGTAGTCAGTATACCAAGTAGCATGATTACACGGTTCATTCGTTTAAATAGTGTGCATTTACTCATGATGGTTTGAAAATGGTATTCCGCAGAGGAAACTATATCACATTTCATCAAATACACGTCTGGATCGCCAGGCGTAATTGCCGGGTACATATAAGACACGCGATAAAGATGATTGCGCGGTCCCTTCAGGTTGCTAGGTGACTGCATGGCAGCATTAACATGTCTGCGTTTTTTTACACACTTTGCATAGCCAACCGGGTGGTACGGACTTAGTGACGTGCATCAGCTGGAAATAAAAGGCACGGTGTTTTTATTATCATGTTATTATGAACCTAGGTCTACCTTGAACTACTATAGCATTTAAAAATCATGCATCGGTTAAGTCCACTTAATGGAATATAGATACAGAGCAGGTGTATTCAGATTTCGAATGCTGGACAGTAATCACTTTTTCACTATGTTGCTAAGTACGTTGTTTTACTTTAAATCGGTTTCTAAAACCAAACAATATCATATACTATTAAAACAGACATTCATTCAAGCATAGAAAGTTGACGTTGTTCGCTATTCCATTACATTTGGAACAGCTTATTGTCGAAATTAGAACATTTCTTTTTTTTAACGCAATTTCCAATCAAACGCAACACACGTGTAGTGTCATTAAACACAAACATAAACGTTCATCACGCATAACAAAAGATCCTATGAATAGACAATATACCAATTTACCCACACGCATGAATGATAAACGAAGTTCTCGTTTGGGGATGCCGCTGTCCAGAAATAATTTCATAATTAATGGGATAAGTGACAGATATCTACACCAAATGATAAACTCATAAAAAGTATAAAAAGAAATTGTACAATTTGATTTTGACCCTTTAACTTTGAAATGGGAAATCACGTTGCACTTCAAGCGGAACGAAATATATGACCTATGAATTGATTGTATTGATTATAGTTCAAGTACCTGTTTAAAACAGACAGAAAACTAAAATAGTTGTAGTGCATCTATTATATTTGTTTGTGCTTTGTGTTGAATGTATATCTTGTTCGATTGAACATACAGTAGAAAGCACGATTAAATAGAACACCATAAGGTGCCGGGAGAGAGCATAAAGTGTATGATGTCTGGTCCGAAAACATCTTTATTCAAAATACAGAAATAACTCCAGAAACATGGTCAGGATACACACATTTGTTGACACATTTGTTGATATCCAGTTGTCTTTTATTAAAGACACATTACAAACTTCCTATAAGCAATCATGCAAAACCAAAGTTAACATATCTAACCATTTAGTCTCTATGTACTTAGTTTGCCGTCATGAAAACTAACTGCACTTTGCAACATGGAACGGCTTGTAAAATACCTACAGATACGGGTATCTAAGAATGTTCCCATACGTGTTACCTAATATTCACGTCAGACAAAGATTTTATCATATAAATAAGATCGACCAAACCTTTGCATTATGTTATGCATTGTGCGCTCCCGATAAGGTTAGTTACTGATTACATATTTTCATAAATACGCGTTTGTGATAATAATTAAACTCTATAATTATTATAACAATAATTATATCCATTTTAGACTATAGTTATGCACACTTGCGATTAATAAGTAGATGTTGTCCATCAATGTATGTTTTTAGTGTAAAACGGAAGCAGTGGCTTCATAAAACAATCGTTTATTTGGAAACCCATGGACAAATAACCGAACGGCATGACTGTGAATTTATGTTAGACGCGTATAAATACACGTGTTCTTAAACAAGTCATGTGTGCAATATAGTTCGATACAAAGAATTCAAATACCCATGTGATTATATGTGTTCGTGTTTTTTTTAATTTACCGGGTTTCTACTATATTTGGTGATCGCTCTAAGGATACGTGATAATAAGGTAACAAGAGGGAAAGTGCATGATACAGTGAACCCCCCCCCGTACCGTTTGTTAGTGCCTAGTGTTAAGCGCTTTTTACACTGCACTCTATTTAAACGTCCATACTTAAGTAGATTAGTTAGTTAGGTTTAGGAGGACATCGAACCTGCGACGACTGGAAGTCAGGCCAGTCGCTACAATTAAATCAAGGATAAATGGCACCAGTATGTTCAATTTGAAAGCGCAGTATCGACGTAAACATATGGGAGAACACATTACAAATAACAATCAACATACCATTTCATTCGTAGTGAAGCATTTCGAAGACATAATGATCGCGGTAGCAAATTAAAAAAGCGTATTTTATTATAATGTGTATGAATGATTAACGTGTTACTCTCAGATTCTTATTATTCGTCCCCGAATCTAAAATGTGTATTTAAATACTTACATAAGCTTAAAAAGGCAAATTCAAACGTACAATCAGATCACATAACTTTAAAATGTGTGTTCAGTCTCATTCTGGTCATGTGTGTCTAATACACATATTATAATTGAAACACAAATACTCGAGTAAATCTCCGTTATGAGCATAAGTAGTAAATTGTTGTAAAAAAATGTATAATGAAATTTATCATGAGGTAATTAATACATCTTCACGACTGAATGATACACTGATCGACGATTGGTAGGATAATGTATGATTAACGTGTAATATACTTCACCTTAACTTCAATAGGTTGTCTACACATTGCACATTTTCTAAGCTGCTTTGAACAATCAACACATGTTGCCATATGGCCAAATGGAAGAAATACAGCACAAGCATTATTATCCATACAAATTTTACACAATAATTGAAATTGTAAAAGTTCATTTTTTTTTTATATGCTCTTTGTATCAATAACTGTTTTGCGTTCTTGATGCCTGGTCACTGTGTCCTTGACTGGTGTTATTGTTTGGCTTTATTCGAGAGTAGGCCGTATTGCTTGGCGCCCCATTTACCTGTTCTCTAGATGTGTTCACGTACTGGTGTGTGGTGGCTTGCCTTCGTTGCTTCAGTTCTACAGGTTCATTTACTTGGCCGCTGTGTTGTGTCTGATCAGCACCACTTTCTGTTTGTATGGTCCGCTGTATCTGGGCAGGAACGCCATTCAACGGTATATTGTTTGATACCTAACCATTTATAAAAGGACAAGTCGGTGAAATCCCCCGATGCTTTTGAAGAACATTAACTTTCCAAACATCATTTGAGTATTTTACATGGCAGCAAAAACACTCAACGAATATTCCATTTCCATTGTAAAAAAATCCATTCAGTGCCAAACGAATGAAGCTGGCTCCATCATTGCTCGGGAAGTTTCAATACGATGCAAACATGTTCAACTCATAGTTCAAAGCTTGTTGATCGTAAGAGATGTCCATACTTACAAATGTAAAACAACATTCGTACAATATTCAGTTTTACATACTGTTCATACAACATAGATTGTTATTGGGGAATAACCCTATATCAAATTACAGTACGGGCTGACAAATACACCCATATCAAATTTTCCAGTGATTAGTACGCACGTGTATATTGTTACGTTCTTACGCTATTTATTATCAAAACATGTGACCATTTATGACTCGTTGCTTTCGTGGGTCTATAATTTCCTTTACTATAATTCATCAATGGTTAGATGACTAGATAATACTTTCAATAGCTACATAAAGTATTCACCACTTGTTCGGTTTATTCAGTACAAGTATTAAGTCCCTCAACAATTACTTGCCACCGTTGTAAGATTGTACTGGTAAGTTCATACTCGGTGCATTTACTAGCCGGATCGATATCAATTCAATGCGCAAACTTTCGCCCACTGCACAGATCACTTCAATGAAAAACCAAATACTGAAGTTTACTTAACCGCGGTTTTTAACTTGACACATTCGCAAAAGTCCTAAAAGATAATATTAATATATTAGCTAGGGTATAGAGTGTAGATTAGTATTCATACTGTATCACGTTTTTACAGTGAGTGATAACTTTTGTAATTCTTTATGAAATGCTTATAATTGCAAAGCAAAGAAGGTTTATGTAATGAATATACAAGTAACCGCCTTTTCAAAATGTGATATAATATACACAATTTACAACACTGTTTTTCTTCAATTTTCCGATTCTGTTTTCCACCTGAAATGCTAAATAATAGGAGAAACCTGGCATTAAATATTTCGCTAAAATACTTTAAACTAGTGGTAGTAGATATTTTGGTTTTTAGCTTTTTACCCTGTGTGCAATACCCACTTGAAAACGACGATAATGGCCAGTATGCTATTTTTTTATTTATTTAATATCCTCGAATAATGTATCACATTGAACATTAGAGTTAACTTGATTTCGTTTGTTCATATGAAACTGACTTGCTATCACAAGTTAGTGACAGGTACATACACATTATCGCAGCTTGGTCACGGTAACAATGTAGTTCACTTTGCTGCGGCTGTCTTCTCTCCCAGACATTATCATTTATAATAGGATTATGTTGCACATATGGTTTTTGTGAATATACAGTGAATGATTATTAAACGCCATGTAATAAAAAAGGAAGGTTACTGAAAAAAATAATAATGTGTTTTTTTTTAGTAAACTTCTTTTTCTCGTGTTCGGTTATTGTCGTCTGCAAGGTCAGCACCTCTAATGCTACAACAACTTCATAGTTATACAGAACGCACAAGCAATCCGTTGGTATATATCGGAAATAAAAATATATCAAATAAACGTGGCTGCGTTTGATTGAACTCTTGAAGCGGCTTAACTTAAAGGAATCCCTTGCACGTAGTAGGTATAAATAAATAAAACGGCCACATACCTTGTTTGTAGATTTGCCTTGACATTATGTTTACGGACATTTTGTTTCCTTTCTCTGCTTAAAGAAGGGCAGTTGGATTGAGTAAACATTTTTACTGATAAACCAGCTGAACCAAGAAAAATGCCTTACACGCCACTTTGTAACCATGGTTAAGACAGTCCTGATGTATCAGATTTAGAAGACAATGTATTAATAATAGTTTATGTGTCCGAAGAAGTTACGCCGTAGACAGAAGTTTAGTATAAAACACTAACATGGTACCATTACCATGTTATTATGATAGCACAAGTGAAAAGGTTAGGGTTTTTGTGCATTTCCCCTCCTTTCAACGAAAATATATTTACCTATTAAGTTTTAAGTTGTATGTTGATAACTCTGATAGTATTCTTCGATCTTCTGGACACGAAACCGCACGAACGACCAGACGTTAAACCTGACTACAGTTTACAGACCAGTTACATGTTTGTCTAATGCTGGGGTATAATAATAACACGATGTTCTGTGGACAGAAACTCATTTGCGAACCTTATATGGTTATCTCACGGCAGTTCTATGACACCATACAAATGTGATTGTGGGCGATAAAAAACAACAACAATTATACACAAAATAGTGTTTTTACGAGCGAACCAATCAGACGGTTGAGCTTTAATTATATTCACAACAGTAAAACAAAAACCTGCACAGAAAGACACGTATTGCAAACTCTTTTAAATTATTCTTTTGAAGCAGTTTGAGTTAAACCGGTGTTACCGTAGAAGATATTGATGTCAGATTTCTACTTCTTAATATAAAAGATCGGATACCAAAATAGCGCATTTTATAGCTTGAGTGAAGTAAATAAACCAGCCAACGTACATTTATATAATGGTATAAAGAAACAAAGGAAGACTCATGTTTAAACGAAAGGGAATAAAAAAATAATAATTTAACTTCCGGTTTCCAACAAGTTAATTATACTTTAAACGTTGGCTATCAGTTGGCTTACATGCGTCTTAGCAAAAAACCGAAATGTGTAGTGTATTCATGCTTTTTTTGCGCCGCACTTCATACATGGAAGGAATGTTATAGGGTGACCTGGTAGTATTTCGAAATTTCTGTTTAATGTTTGCTTTTATTTTATGTGTGTACTTTAACACATACATTAAGTAAATTATACACTTGAAGAATATCTTTAACATTCAATATTTCGCAGTTTATGAATCATCAACTCGGGTAAATTATTAATCATACAAGCATGAGAGGTCGCACTTAATGTGTTTCAAAACAATTAAAAAGAAATCTCACTGAACTGATTTTTATATCTATAATTTGTTGTTAAGAGCGGGATATTTCACAAGATATTTTTACTTTAATCGTTTGAAATAAATGTCTTGTATTGCATCTTAAACAATGAAACACACTTGAAATTCGTTATCAACACATGGTCATGTTTGTATATACTTATTTAACTTATTATTCTCAATATACTATATATTTTGTCTATATGAAAAGTGTACATACATTTTCAAAATGTATTTTGAACAAAAATATAGAACATTACGAACATGTGTATGTTTCTGGTATCAAATATACATCTACAACTTGCCTAACTGAATTAGTAAAATAAAATAAAAAATCATAATTAGATCCTTATAAAATTGAATTAATTTTACCCTGTATCAATGACCTACACATTGCACATTTTCGAAGATGTTTTGAACACTTTTCACACGTCGCCATATGACCGCACGGAGGAAAAACAACACACGCATCGTCATCCATACATATCTTACACATTACTTGTTCTTTGAGAATTTCGTTTTCTCGCTTCAGACTTTCCATATCGGAATGAAGTATATTCCCGTTTTCTACAGTACGTTTCACATTTGCACTAGTTTTGTTTACTTGCTCAGTACACTCTCTCGGATTTGTGGATTGCTCATCTAAACCATTGTCCTCCTTTGTGGCATTAACGTTTCCTGCCGCGTTATTTCCGTTTATTGGAACGTTTTCAGTCTCCATTCCTTTGACGAAGCGACATATTGGCGACAAACGTCTATGTTCCTTAATTATATCTTCAGTCCATGAACGAGGTCGAAATTTCGTTTCACATTCAAAGCATTCAACTTCGGATCCGTTTCCGTTGTAGTAGAAACGATTCTTTGCTAAACGCAGACAACTCACGTTTGTTTCCGTTGGATATGTCTCGAATGATCTTAATCTGGCCCATTCAATGTGCATAAACTTGTCGGCGCTAGTTTCTGACAATGCATATAATGAGTCGCTCATTTTATTATCTCCGACAAAGACACATTATGTGGTAAAATATGCAATATATGCTACATACAAAATTATATATATAAAACCGTTTATGTGTTTAAAAATAAATCTCGATTTTCAGGGAATTTTACTTAAGTCACGGAAGTAGAATGTCGTTGGTTCAGTATAATGTACACACTTCCTTGTTATTAACAAACTCGTGACGACTCGGATATAGAACAGATAAGGTTTGATTTAAGCTTGTTTGGTCATTAGGTGTCTAAGATGAATACACAACACATGGCGATTAATGTTCAGGAATTGAATCATGCGTCATACGAAACAGTTGGTTTTTTCGCAGTACAAAAGTGTTGATTTTACAAGTCAAATGTTTATAAGTTCGTAAATTCTTTGGTTGAAACTTACGTTGGTGATTCAATCAGTAGAAAATGTGGTATTTTTGAGGTTGATAAATGTTGTCAAAGATTTTTATTTCATTTTAATATCGTGTAAATGCATTTCTGATCACAATTCTTCATATTCGATCATCCAAATGAAGTAAATATAAGTAGGAATTTTTCATCGAACATTTACTTCTAACGAACACGTATTACATGTGCATACACTAATTAATATTTAATTTAAAAAAACATGCCTCACCTCTGTAGACACTTGGAGCTGATAATTTTGGTCTAAACGTAATACTTAAGTCCAAAGCTTGTTTTAACCCCATGTTGGGCTTAGCGTCGAGTTTTCCGTCATCTTATCGCCATTGTCTAGTGACGAGTTCAATAATGTTTACTTTTCAATGTATTCACTTCGTAAACGATAACACATCTGTGTGTTTCCATCTTTTAAATTGTGTTCTGTTTTAATCAGCACACACCTCAATGTAGATGGCATTTTATGAATTGTTTGCTCGAGTACATATGGTACAAGACGGCCCTACTTATTGTGCATCGGGTCAGTATCACCCTCAACAAATTACTGTTCAAATCACAGCGCATTAACATTTTAATCCAAACTGATCTTCCTGTAGGTGCGCTATGATGATCTGAAATATTAACTATATGATGCTATATTCTTAAATCTTTTTGAAAAAAAGGGATGTAGTTGATGCGTGTTCGTAATTTCATTGCATCGTGCCTCAAAATGGTGTAACTCTGTTGCTCTGATCTCTTTCCTACCATTGAGTAATAAAATAGTTATTAAATTGAACGAGTTTTAATTCTCTTTTATTACTGTTTAATTTAAGTTGCAATGCTATGAGGTTAAATTGTATTTACACTTATATGTATCATGNTTCCAAGGCGGTAACCCCAGCTTTATTCTACTATGTGTATATGTTGTTTCGTTTTGTGCCGTACTGTACCGTTTTGGCAATTGGTTCCTTGCCATAAATAAAGGACCAATACTGCTGCAGCTTATGGAGTTTCACTTCTTTATATTGAATATTGTTCTTAACCTAATCACATTAATGTAAACATATCTAATTCGAAGCCGTAAACAAATAAATGTTACGAATAATTCATTAATATTAAAAGGACTTGCTCACAGATTTTGGCATGTTTTGAAGTTTTTCATAAAATGCTTTTTATTTATTAATGTAAACATTGGTTCTCAAAGGCTCATAAAAGGTGACACATCTAATTATTACGCATATAAACCTGTCTAATTTTTACCGGATTTCAGTCACTCTTGCATACAAAATGATAATAACACAGCTTAGGTGCACGTTGTCAAGAATTATGGAAGATATACCCGTTTCATAATTGGAAGAAATGTTTAAAACTTTGCAACTAATGTGGTGTGTAGCCTCAAAGAGGTGACGTATGCTAAAAATAACCGAAAGAAAATTCAATTTTAATTCTATTTTAAACAACTTTTGATCAGCAGAAAATAACTTATTAGATCACTACAAACGTTATAACAATTTAGAAAAGACCTACTTTGTGACTGATTACGTAAAACGTTGAAAATCAACGATATATTTTTGGTGACCTGAGTCAATGGAGCGCTTGCTCTATACCGAGTAAACAGCGATGTAAATAAACTGACTGATTGTTTGTAAACACAATTGACTTGGCGGACACTGTATGTTGAGCTCAAAACAAGTTGTTTTGCTCATTTTAAATGGTAATGTCAAATAGCATATATATATATATGTTTTTTTGGTAACCTTTCTAAATAAAATATGTAAAAAATATTTAAAAATCGGTAATAATTACGGATCGTCACCTTTTATGAGCCTTTAAGAAGTCCAGTGTAAAAGTAGAATACATTAATGAACGAAAAAAAAACATAGACTCGAACCACTGACTCTTGGAGTGTAAGGCTAGCGCTTAAACCACTCATCAATCCATGCTGCTAAAGAATCCTTTTAGTTTATACGTATATAAGCATTCAACGCATTGTCACAAAATATAACGATACCAATAAAATTCTCCAAATTGTTTGATCGTTTCGCGTATTTAACGGGTTACAATTTGATCAATTTTTAACGATGATTATTCGTAAACGAATATGTATTTTCAGTATGAGTCTCCGTCATAAATGTTATTTAGTTCGGTGATGTACATTATTCATTTTTTTTTTTTTAATCTGTGACAAAAAATTGGAAAATTCTCATTTTGACAAACTGTGAACAAGTCCCTTAAACAAAAATGCGATGTTTATTATCTAAGTTTTTTCTTCCGTATATAAATATACAAATGTAGAAATGAGACAAATATTTAATTGTAACATAACATAAGTTACCAAAATGATATGAGACTTTGTGTTCTGTAGCAATTTTACGTATTAATGAAGTAAACATTTTTTTTTATTACAGTTAGTTTTTTGCAGTGCGTTTAAATGACTTAGAAACACACAGCAAATCGATAAGTCATATCAATTAAATGCGGATGAGTAAACATAAATGGTGTTTTACAAAACAAAAAAAAATAATCAAAAGGCAGTAATAAGGTATAGTAAATATATAAGCTAATAAATACTAAATAATCTTTAAAAACAACAGGCTTTAAAACTGGTACTTGTGTACGGCATTTAATAATTGTGTATATCAATATGCATACTTACACATAATTTAACTGGCTAGTGGAGTTCTTAAATAATCATGGATTTACTAATTCTGAATGTAATACTTTTTTATACAATATATTGAAATATATGTTAAATTGTAGTTAAAACACATCGTAAATAATTTAATGAGCGAGCCCATTATATAAAATAAAATATTGTGGTAATTCACAAAACGTTCGTTTTAATTTCGATTGAGTTCGAAAATGTCAAGACTAAAATTCTAAAGGTATAAACGAGCTTGCACATTTTATATGTTGCGTCATATTATTTTTTCTTGAAATAAGTAAACAATGTTTATAGTCGATATGAAGATATGAGATAAAACAATGGTTCAAATAAAACCGTGTTATGAAATACGCATTGAAGTTGAAATATACAATATCTCTACCATTTGATTGATATGATAGTACCTTCTATCACATTTCGGCACATTGCACATTTTCGGACTTTTCTCGAATATTCCACACACCTGGTCATGTAACGACATGGCAAGCAAACAACATGTGCATCATTGCCAATGAGTTCGTACACATGATCTGAGTCCTCAACATTTCATTCTCCTCGATTATCCTGCTGACAACGTTTTCATTTTTATTTCCAACCTCAGTGTTATTTTTGTTTGTTTTCCCAGTTTTAGCAAATGCATGTTCCGAGCTATTGTCACACGGTGAATACAGCACGCTAGTATCCGTCGGTTCACCTGTTTCAGACTGTACATATCAGCTTGCTTCATGTTGGATGAACTTGTGTAGTATCCTTGTCATCTGGTGTGATACTCTCTTGGTAAATAAGTGAATTTTCTGTCATACGACCGTTTATTAATGGACACCTAGGTGAGATTATTTTATGTTTCTCTTTGATGTTTTTGTCCAATGATTGCGGTTTATATTTTATGTTATCGCATTTGAACAACAATCGCAAATACTTGTATTACATGATTTGATGTATTATTGTTAAGATATGTATTTTTATACATAGAATAGGACTCATAAAAGGACATACTATTGATTTTTTAGAGACGTTAATTTTTAAAAATCGGGTTTTCCATGTTTAATTTCTCTCAACATAACATGTTTACATGTTTACGAAACGTCCGCATCGACTAGGATACTATGACACTAATTCGGAAGTTTATATATTGACGTTCCATGCTAACATATCTTTAGTAATGATACACTTCACTGAAAAGCATTTATTAAAAAAAACATCTGATTTATTTAAATATTTGCTTTCACAGACAAATTATTATCGGGTTGACATTTGTATGTAAGTTTTTATACTAATCAATATATTATGTTAATTAGAAGCCAAAACTATCTTTTTCAAACGTAAAATAATGCGATTGAATTCTTTACAAATGAGATTGTTTGACAAAATGTATTTCATCGAACCTTGCATCAAAGTCATACACAATGTACATCTCCTGAGATGTAAAGAACAACTAACATACATCGCCATATGATAACATTGAAGAAAGACAACATTCGCGTCGTCATCCATACATATCTTACACATCACTTGTTCTTTGAGAACTTTGTTTTTTCGCCTAAAACTTTCCATAATAGAATGTGTTATATTCCCTGTTGGTTTCGTGGGTCAAACAACTGTTCTACTTCTGTTGTGATGTGTGTATCACTTATCTAAAGCGATGCCTTATTCTGTGGAATCACACGTATCCAATAAATAATTTACAATTTAAAAATAACAGTTTTTACCGGCATGTATGCACATTGTTTACGATAACACATATGTGTGTTTTCATCTTATAAACGTTGTTAATTTTATCAATGTTCTCACTTGTTTTATGCTCAGTGGGATCAAGACGACGCCAACAAATGCCTGCTCTGGACATTATGCATAGGGTAATTCGATATCTAACAAAGTATAGTTGAAATCCACAGCATATTTACATTTTAATCCAACATAGTACTGGACTATTTGTCTTTATCTATTCACTACGCATCAAAGACAACATAGCTTATACACAATGCCTTTAACTCAAACATGTACTAAATCTTCATCAATATAAATATGTGGAAATAAATCCGATTTGTATTATCATAGCGTTTTCTCCCAATTGCGCTTGACATACAATTAAGGGGCTTTTTTCTCTGAGCAAATATCAGTCGGTATGATACGGAAACCAAACCTTTAATCTTTTACGTAGCATGTGCAATATGGGTCACAAACATGCTGCGTTTAGATTAAATAAATTTACATTTTATTAAAACGCAAATTACAAGATCGATATTTGTATCTTATCTGTCAATAACAATACACCGGCTAACATGTAGATATAAACTATTTTGGGATCCCATTCAACACACTTAAAGATTTTATATAGAAACGTTGTTCACGTTTTATGTGAGCAAGAGTGGTCTATCTTACTTAACATGCATTCGCTTACGTAGGATTAATTGTTGTTGACATTGTTTTGTGTCATCGTTCATCTTTCTTTGTTCTTTAAATGTTTGGTTTTGTAATTATGCTCATTTTTTACCACGCTAATTCGCGAGTTTTTATTCGATTTACATTTTCAGACCAGATATTGCTTTAAACAACATTCACAAGAAAATCGGAAATACACTCTTTTTAACAGAGGCAATAATACCATACAGTCATGTGTTTAAAAAAATGCGACTTTAAAACGGAATATTAAACTAGAAGTCCTAACACATTAACATTGCAGCAAGTATAAACTATAATGAAAATTATGTATGTTGGTAACGATGGAATAATTATAATTTATTAACTCGTGACTTCCTTAATACATGTCGGTTTGCATGGCCACTCTTATATATATACACACATTTGAAGAACACTCATGCTTTCCTTGACACCAAACCGTTTACATTCCAGTATGTTTAAAAAATGAGCGGAATTCCTCTATTTATGCTACGTTTTTAGTTTAATTAGAACTCACAATATATGTTCATGTTCATTAACAAATGTTTGTCTTACTGTTATAAGTTAATACTATTTCATGGAACATTTAACATTTGTTTTGTGTCCTGTTAGAAGCACGGCGACGTCAAAGTAAAGTAGATTCGATGTCATCAACATGGATCAATTACTGTCTATACGATGTCATGAATGTCTGCATGCTTTTCATGTTAACCATTCCTCATTAAAAAAAAGAGTGAAGATATTACAATATAACAATGAAGTTAATATGCGTTGAGTCCCCTGCAGACATACCTCGATCACACATTTTGTTTTATAAAACTCAGTGTTGCTACAGCACCGAACCTTTTTTTTGTGTGTGAATAATGTAGTTGTTTGTTAGAGTTTGTTTATTCCTTTATTATACTGTTTTTGTTAATGAAACAAAAGTTCAAAAACATGTTGCTTGAAAAAGTTGTAATTATGTTGCTTTGGTCTCCTTCTTACCATTGAGTAATTAAATAGTAATTAAATTGAATGCGTTTTAATTCCCTTTTATAACTGTTCAATTTGAGTTGCAATGCTATGAGCTTTAATTTTATTTACACGTATATGTATCATGAATATTGCTGGGCCAAGTGTGAGGTTGAGCTCTCTATAACCATAAAACTAAACATAAAGCGTATTTAGAATATCGTTGTTATTTAAACTCACACTTTCTATTGCTCATTTTGTTATCATCACACGTGACAGTAATAAGCCAAATATGTTTCGGATCAATGTTAGTATATTTAAATTTAACAATTTTCATATAATTACAATCCAGAGTGCCTTAAGGATTAAAAACCTATGAACGTTCAGCAAACGCGCAAAAAAAGAGTTTGCGGCGCGGTTTTAGTTCTTGAACTACATTCATTTACAAATTGACACATAATGTGAATATCGTGTTAAATGGAATAGTATGGAACGTATCGTATAAACAAAAAGTCACAAAACTATTTTTTAACTATACGTGTCGCGGAAGACTAATTGTTTTATGAATAGTTTACAATGAGCTACGTCAGAAACTTAGTATTTTTGCGCAATAGAGGTCATTCACAATCTGAGACTATTAATAGATCAGAGAAAATAAAACTATTTCGCGGCGCGGAAGAGTATTCTTTACATTACATGTTTGCGTCATAAAAATAGTCCATTGCTTTTTACGTTAAAATTGCATAACACACTTATCATTAAATGTCACATGTGCAGGTTAGCCAATAGATGCATTCGCGAAGACGCAGCGTAAATGAAATACACACTTGCGCGCGCGCATCACTGCAGCTGGGGCTATTTATAAGCATCCTCAATAACAGCCGATTCCTTATCAGATCAACTGAGAGACAAAACGAATAAACCCAATACCATTTTTCGAAGTGATAAATAGAACCCTTATTTCATTATGTAAAGAAAAAGTTATAAAAGAAAAATGTTTTATTTTAATATGCATATAAATTCCATTTCATTATTGTTTTATAGTGATACGTAATACGCGGCTAATTAAAAAAATCGTGACAATCGGACATTATTTATCCATATTCGCTTTAACTCGTAACACACATTTCACGCGGTCAATATGCGACTACGATTTTTTCTGTATTCTCGGGTGATAACAATATTCGGCGTAAATGCTGACTTTGAAATAAAGTTAGAAAATTTACGTTTCTAAATAATTAAATTGAAAATTATTGTGTATTTTTTCACTTGTTAGTCGCATATCTACCGCATGAAATATGTGGTATTATAGTCAAACCACACACAAGTGTTCGTAGAAAAAAAAATACTACTGTAGATTATGTGTGTCTTCACATGGCTTTTTGTGAGTTTATTTCTTCTCCATCGAAATATATAGTATGTGATCAGAGGCGACGCTGTCCGCTATTAAATCACGAAAGGTTTAATGGTCTCATCATGCATCTCCTGATCAGACTAAAAGATGAGCAGGCTGGGATATAGCTATGAAGGCCGCACATGGAATAAAACCCATTTTTTGCATGACGCGGGTCTTTAAAAATCTCATTGCGCATTGTAAATGACACATTTCAGCACAATGCTTTTCAATATAAAATTGAATTCAAACTGTGTTATTAATAGCAAACTGACAAATAAGGGTAGCCTATTCAGGCGTTACGGGCTGACCGAGTACGGCAAACATTTGTGGTTAGATAATTAAACGATTTCCCTCTTATCGTGACACTTCACTCTTTCAGCACTTTTTTGTTTTCACATCTTGAAAGCAAAACTATGTAATCAGCGTTTATCGATAGACCATTTTATCTTCTCATGACGATTACAGACCATAAAATTCAGCGAGATGGATTTTTACGCCTAATTGTAACTTGGCCACAATAAAGTGTTACCTCATTTACGCTGTGCACAGACGAAGTGATTTGGCCAAAGTTCTCTCGAATCAGCTATTGAAATATTCGTTTGTTATCATTCGGGTCTGCTCGCGATATGTAGAGGTCATTTAAGGTGAAAAGCTGGTTAAAACCGCTACCCCGAAAAAGCGCATTGGTGTTCTATACCGATCTTTATGACTGCCTAATTCGTGAGTTAAAAGTATTGCTAGCAGATTTATTTTTTATTTATTATTATCAATTATCTTCTTGTATAGTTTGAATTTGTATATGGTGTTAAAACAAATAAAGTTAGTAAAGGGAATGTCCATTATGCAATTATATTCTTAGTGTTCTATGTTTCGATATTCCAACAATATTCATTTAATATAATGGTGATTGCAAATTTTATTTTATATTAACCGGTTCTCATTATACCATTTTCATTATATTGTTCATGCTTTCAGAACGTCTAAAAAGGGACATGTTGTTGTTATCTCTATAACATCAATATGATGATAAACAGTGCCCATACATCTCAACATGTGCGTTCAAACACACTCTTTATCAACTCGAATGGGTTGTGTATATTTCAAACTTGCGATTTAAAAAGTAATAACATTATTTGAAAAATGAGTTGCGTCAAAGGTTATGCAATAGCGAACAACTTCAGTGCTTTCA